>JAEQBH010005228.1:0-151446 GCA_016808115.1 Tetrastigma voinierianum | reverse complement strand
CTTTACCAACTACTAACTTGTGACATTTTTTTACTTATATTATAAATTTTGCATGCCAAAAATAAATTTTCAAATTCATAATTACTTTACAAATTTTAAAAATTCATTTTCTTTCAAATTCTCAGTCTTAATTTTAAACTTCAAAACATCAAATTTTGAAATTCAAATCCCAATTTTCATAATTTAAGTCACTTTCTTCAAAATTTCAATTTCAAATTCTTAATTCCTTTAAATCCCAAAATTCCCAAATTCAAATTCAAAATTCTCAATTTCTAAAATTTTAAATCCTAATTTCCAAAATTCAAATACCTACTTTTTCAAATATTAAATTTTAATTTACAAAACCCAAATTTTCGGTTTAAAAAATTAAAGTCTCAAGTTTTCGAAATTTCCAAGTTCCTAATTTTCCAAAATCAATTCCCCAATTTCAAATTTTAAAATTCAAATTCTCAATTGCTTAAAAAAAAATCAAATTTCCAAATCTCCTAAATCAAAATTCAATTTTCAAAAATTATATTTTCAAAATAGTTTTTCCAAAAAAGTTTCAATCGCATGATGAATACTATAACTCCAATATTAATGGAGTCTTGGCAGAAGTTAATTTGTGCTTCAATAAATAAATGAATGTGGTAGAGATGACATCTAATGTATTCTTTTAATAAATAATTTAGTATTTGATTTACAACCTATCTATAATTTAATTGTGAATATTCTATATTTGATGTCAAACTAACATCACTTTCTATTAATAGCACTCTCAATTCGCGGCCAAGGTACACATTTCTTCTTTAATTTGTATTCTTTATCAAGCATTTTAGCGGTTGTGGCATCTGTAATTAATTTATTGGTGTCACAATTTCCATAACGATTAGTAGACATAGTTTTAGGAGCTTAGAGGGATTGCTCGACTCACTATCATACTTTCCCAATAGCTAACATGACCTCCGAATTTGGACTTGGTTTTATAAACCTATCTTATCTAAAAAAGGAATCACACTAGGGTTTTCGTTTTTTATTTTGTTAACCCTCTAAAAAAAATAAACAAAAATAAGTGACAACTCCAAATTGTTTTCTAAAAATGGTTTTTCAAAATAAAAAAACGAGTCTCACATTTTCGTGTGGAAAACGCATCATAGTGAAAATGCGGTGTCCACAAAATGACGACTTTGCTCTAAAAAAAAAAAACAAAAATAATTGGTGACTTCAAACTGTTTTCTAAAAATGGTTTTTCAAAATAAAAAACGAGTCTCGCCTTTTCATGTGGAAAACGCATTATAGCGAAAATGTGATTTCCTGAAATAGCAACTGGTTAAGGGGATTTTAGTTGGTCAAACGAATATAATTTGATGAAAGTGTGGCAATTTTATTGGATTGATTGATGGATTATCTACTATTTGTGTTTTTGTATGTTGATAGCACATTGAATTTTTTGATAATTTGCTTCATCATGAAATTATTCTTATTGGCACATTTTACGCATTTGATGAGTTGATTGTAAATATTATGCCTAGATTGTGTGTAGATTTTGATGATATACTTGTACTTCGCATGACTGCTTGTTGTATGATTACCCTTCTCTTGATTTACTGTATGTTGCTTGTCTATGTAGGACACACATCTATCCCCTTGTCTCAAATTCGCCGGTACCGGAAGGAGTCAACTTTGTCTCTTTTATTATTGTGTTTTGATGTTTGATTGGAGACTTATTTGCTCACTTGTTTATCTTAATGAGGCTAGTGATTAGATGGGTTTAATGATGAACAATATCTGTGTTTGGGGAGCATATGGAGGTGGTCGACATATTGATCTTTGCTCCAGATCAGATCTTTAGAACTTGTATAGTCTCGAAGCTAGATTTCAGGAATGTTTTATTGTTGCCCGATGTGCTCTTCTTTGTGTTAGATTTATTCAGATTTCGGATGCACCCATATTTCTTTACATGCGCTTAGTTTTTTGCTTAGTGTTGAGAGTAGTGAGAGCCTTCACCATGAGAAAACCCCTTGGGATGTCGAGGTAATGCATGTGTGAATGTGATGACCACCTTGCATGGAAGCACCTCATCTCTTCAGCGTCGTG
This sequence comes from Tetrastigma voinierianum, assembly GCA_016808115.1. NCBI lineage: Eukaryota > Viridiplantae > Streptophyta > Magnoliopsida > Vitales > Vitaceae > Tetrastigma > Tetrastigma voinierianum. Next base: position 149,370 of record JAEQBH010005228.1, on the reverse strand, counting down.
TAAGAGGTTGTACTCTTTGGAGAATGCGATCGGCTCTTCTGAAGGACCCCTTCAAAGACCGCATTTTTCTTTTAGAGCCACTTTGACCTTAGGTTGAGCTTAGATTTTTTTTTTTAGCATTCCCGATCATGAGGGGTATGCGGGAATTATTTATTGCGTTGATTAGAGTTTGGGTTTTAATAAGACAATTTTCTACAATGTTGGCTTATCTATTTCAGTTTCAGTTCAGCATTCACTTATTGATTGTGCTTGACTTGAATAATATCTTAGTTGATTCTACTACATTTTAGGGCTCGTGCGGTTATCTACGAGTCTAGGCTGCGTTCTTAGGATAAAGTTCGAAATTGGAATTAGTTCGTATGATAGATCGGACATATATGGCCTCCACGATTGAAGTTTAAAATTGATCAATTTGTCTCAACGATAGCCACGATTCAGGAGTCCATGGCTAGACTTGGGCAGAGGATAGAGGAGCATCAGTCCCCGCATAATAAGGTTTATAATGAGGCTCGAAATTATCCTGTAGCACCACCACCTCCACCTTCCAATCAGCAGACAACTTCTCATATGCCATTGGTTCTTCATGGTCAGGTAGAGATGACTCCACCACCGGCTATAGTGCATGCTAGATTTATTAATGATACGCATGCATGTATGGATATAGGTTAGAGTGACGCGTGGAAAGATAAGAGTCTTTTATGGTGTTATGGATTGGGATGAATTTGATAGTGCGCGGACAGTTACCACGATTTTTAAGATTATATAGATTGAGAGATATACTAATATGGTTTTACCCTTACGTTCACTTGAGATTATCCACTATTATCACAAGGGCTTATAGACTTGATGGGGCTCAGATGCTTATGTTATTCCCTATTTCTATAAGTGGTGTTGCATAGAGTTTGTATGCTTCCTTAGATGCTTCTCGTCGTCGAAGTTGGGAAGATTTGACCTAGGAGTTTTTGAGACATTTTGCTTTGGCCTGATGGTTGATGTCTCTCAAGGAGAGAGTTAAAGGCCATGAGGCAGGAGTTAAAGGAGACATTGACTTCCTTTATCTCCCATTGGAGGGAGAAGATTGTTCATATGTAGATTGCCCATCAAAGAGAGAGTAGATTAACATGCTTACGAGAAGCTTACAGCCTAAGTATGCTAGACATTTGATGGGTTTTCCACAGACAGATATTGGAGCATTGATTAAGGCCTTTGTATGGCATCGAGGTTAATTTATAGTACGTGGTTTATGGTTTGAATCTTCCCCCTCCACAACAATAAGGGAAGCATCGGCCTGGACCATATAAACCCGGATAAGAATTGCAGGCCCTTGGTTCATTCATGTAGGAGGCCGCCCAAATCTCGACATGTATCTATCAGGTCACTCAGGACCCCACACACATAAAAGTTTGTTTCGGTATAAGCCTTCCCTACACTAGTTCGTGGCTCAGGTTCTCGGCCCCATATGCTCCACCACTAGGTTTTGCAGCCCTTGGTTGTCAGGAGGCATTTATGTCTCATCTTGGGCCTCGAGGCGCTATGGATTCTACCTGATAGCCTAGATAGTTCAGAAAGTTCACACCATTAGGAATGCCTTTGGAAGAGGTCTTACAGACCTTGATGATTGTTGGATTGCACAGTCCATTAGTGTCGAGGCCATTGCCATAGGTTGTTCTCCCTAACTTCCCGTGATTCCCACTCGCTTATCATTAGGGACTGGGTGTGCTCTGAGATAGAGTGCACAACTATGAGGCATGTTGTTTAGGACTTAATCGATCAAGGCATTGTGCAATTTAGACAACCTAGAGTCAGTTTTGACCCCTTGTGTACATACTCGACACATGCAGTTTCTTCTCCAACGAGTGGTATTCATTCCATTGACTTTGCTGAGCTAGACGACGTCATCCATATGTTATGCTAGGACGATCAGGTGTTAGAGTCCATAGTATTTGATGATGATTATGAGGTTGTTGATGAGATTATGTCGCTTGATGATTATGCTGATTAGCTACTTTAGATAGACATTATTCAGTTTGAGGTTGTGGTTATACTTGAGACAAATTCTACCTTGACGATTCTTATGTGCTTACTATTTGAGATGATGAGGATGCTCCTTATGTTCTAGCTTCTGATGTGACTACGGATTGCTATTAATGTTGTGTCTCATGATATTTTAGGTTATGTTGTAGGAGAGTTCGATTCTGTGGACCCACCACCTTTTGTTGATATTTTGTTTGGATTTCTTTTCGTTTGACAAATTCGACCAAGCTTATCTATGGTTGAGCTTTTCTTTTAAAGTGATGCGTCTACCTCTTCTATTGATACTATTAATGTATGTGCATCTTATTCACTTGACACATATCCATGATATTAATGTTTGATGACCATGATTTGAATGAGAGATGCCATTTTGAATTTGAACATAGTTTTACTTATGAGAGAGTTTGCATGCCGATGATCACGAAGCGATCGACCTTGGTATGTGATTGAGTCCCAGAGGGTTGAGTTTTGGTTTAGCATCATCTACACATGAGAAAGATAGAATGCTTACTTGCTTATATTATACATGGATGTGTTTGTATGGTCTTGTGGAGATATGTTAGGCCTCTCTTTTATTACTCATCATTTGTTGTTGTTTTCCCATCTTAGACTCTTATAGTGAGACAATTTGGTTTTGAGTTCTCGGAGAGTTGAGTAGTGACCTTAGTGGAGTTTAGACCCAATTAGAGTAGACCGTACATTATTAGAGAGCTGACTCCAGACGGGGCTGCATGGTTGATGGACTTAGATATAAGCCAATTCTCAAAGCTTACCAATGTGGATTACTAAAGAAGTTTTATGTTTGAGACCATGGTCGCAGGATGGGTGGCCATCATTTTGGTTAGCCATACAATTTATCACCCTTTATTTATATGCATGGATGAATATGCAGGAGTATGTGTGCACATATAGTTCTCCTTTTATATGTAGCACTTATATATATGCATTTGGCATAATAGCATTGCGTGTGAAAACATCGCATGACATGGGTGTGAGTGCATGGTTGGAATCGACTCTTGTGTTAGGTGTTCGTGGGTGTCAATAGACACACGGTTGTGGATCAACTAACTGCGTATGGTATTGATTTGTGGACTCAATTGTGTGGGACCCAAGGAGTCAAATGAGTCCTACGCGGTTTTGAAAGGAATGAAAATAAATCATAGGTGTGTTGGGCATAGCGAGATGGGAATTAGATCCACCTAGGTTGAAAGACCCCAGTATTCCTTTGTAGGAAATGAATCAAACGATGTAAGTTACATTGAAAATGTTGGGGCTTGGCGATGCGCGGGTGAAAACTGAAAAATACATGGCCCACAAATACATAAACACCGCATTAATTTGATCCAAATCAAATGAGCATTAGAGGTTTTCAATGGGTTACAAATTTTACAAGAAAAAAAAATGACCCTCGAAATTTGGGCGTCATATGGCCTTCAATGTCGTCCCCAACCTTATTTTGCAATGCTTCCTTATTTTTTTCTTCCACATTCTGAAAATCTCTTTGTTCACATGTTTTTTAACTTTGCTTTCAAAGCTTTCAACTTTTCCATCACCACATAGCTCCTAGATCCTTGATAAATGGCTTGTCCACTGTCAGCTATATAAGGTTATGGAAACCCTCCTCCTTTAAACCACATATTCTCAAAATCCCCCGAAGGCATGGAGCTGATGGAAGGCCTATCTCCCCCAAACAGCAGAATTGGAAAATGATCAGACGCCGATTTTGGAAGGGCCAGCTTTGATTAACACCCCTAAAATACATATCTGTCTTTCGAGAACCAAAAACCTATCGACCTAGCCGTCCTTTGGTGCCATGACCCATCTCGAATCTAAGTGTTCGATTTACACTTTCATGGACCTAGTGTCATTTAAAAGCTCAAGAATTGTGCTAAGAGACAAAAAATGAATGGATGAACATTTAATTGATGCTCATCAACCCAAATTATTTTGAACTTATTCAAAAAATTGGGTGAATTTTGAAAAATTTTATACCTAGATTAAGGTTGATCGGGAAAAATCATAGCGATCAAACATCTTTTGAGATTTGTTTTGCGAGCATATCAAGGGTTTAGCCCTTTAAATAAAATATGTTTTCCTATTTTAAGGCAAAGAAAGAAAAGACATATAAACCACCTACATGGGATTCCAAGATATTTTCCATGGAGGTTGTTTGTTTCAAAGAAAAAATATACACTTTCTCTCGCTAAAGCTTTAAGAAAATCTTTGGGTTTTTGTTTGTAAAATAGGGTTGAGGTTATCTTAAATACTCTTCTCTCAAATCAACTAGGTTTTAGGTGAATAACCATTTTCATTTTTATGGATCTTTTAACAAAAAGACCAAAATCAAGCTTGTAAAGGACTTTAAGCTTATTCTAGAAGATGATGAGGTGAGAAGGTTATGTGAGGTGGTCCATTAGGGGTTAAGAGGCTTCCAGGTTGTTAAAACCTTTGTACACCTAAGCTCATTCATCATATTGAATTGTTGATTGGTTATAGGCCCGTGGTTTTTACACCTCTTAGGAGGTTTTCCACATAAAATTTGGTGTCCCCTCCTTATCTTTTCTTCTTCTCCTTATTTCAGTTTTTAATGTGGAAATGGTTCTTGAGCAATTGATTCTTGTATGATAAATTATTTGTTTTGAATCATTTTGCATTTGACTTTTATTCTTATACTTATTGAGGAGTGTTGCTCCATCAGCTGCATTGCAAAAATCAGTAAGTGAATTTTAGTTTATAGAAGAATTATTTTAATAAAATTTGGTGATATTTGTTGCGTCAAATTGTTTTTAAAGGCATACGCAAAGCCCATCATGTCTAGCTCATGTAGTAAAGCCCTTAACATTTCAAAAAGAGCGGGGTATGGGGAGGGAAGGGTCAGTTAGAATCTGAGTGAGAGCAGTTTATATTGTAACTAAAGTGAACTCTAAAAAAAAGCATAGATAAAAATGCCTATTCACCCCTCTAGGTGTATTCCGCAATTGAGATTCATCCTCCAACATTTTTTTTTTCTTAATATTAATCTATTCTCATAGATAAAATCAAAGTTATATGTAATCCTTCTATCTTCTTTGGCATTCACTACTTTGCACATATTTTCTTGAAGAATCCATCGACTAAATAGGAAACGTATTAATCCCAGATACCATTGTGTCATGGCTGTGGGGATGGTCTAAATATTAAAAAAAAAAGGAATGGACTACAAATAGGTATTTAAACATTACATGGGTTCCATCGGAACTTGGTCGCTTCATTTAGATCGTCTTGCAGGCATGTCGTTTCTAAGCCTTCATCACACCCTAATCAAAATGAGTACTCTTGAGTCTTGGAAATGAGCTAAATGGAATCACATGCATCCATTCGGCATCATACACATGTACGATTTTCTTAAAATGTGAATCATTCCTCAGTTAAATCGGTCATGACACACATTAAAGGTAAAAAGAACAAGCGTTCCATGATCCCACTAACTCCTAATGCAGAGCATGAATAAGAGGATGACTTTGCATTTTAAAAAGTCTAAAAAAGAAAGTCATCTCAAATATAGTGACTAATCATTAGTAGAAAGCATTTTCAACGACATCATCTATGGGAATTTTATTCCGCTTCTCCCCAGTGAGTCGAGCCCAAGGCACCATCGTTCACCCTTAACCCTCCCTCATAATCCGAAAATGGGCGATGTCCTTCTCCTATCTCTATGCCGAAGTTGGAAGAGCATCTCTTGTAGATGGAAAGAGTAATGTGTGAGCAACAAGAAACGCTGTGTCGCATGAACTAATCATGACTGTGCTATCTAATCGAAAATGACCAACTATGAATGTCACTCCCTACACTGAGAAGGTTGGACACGGTTGTTCAACGACAAATCTCTGCGAGTCCTAGGTTAGCCTCTAATAGTATCCTGAAGAGTAGAACCAAAGCAACCTTAAAGGAAACGATTGAGGAGAAAGACTCGATCTTGCTTAGAGGCAGTCTCTGCGAGGATGCACAAGGTGTAGATTGACTCTCAAAATCACACTCAAGGAGTTGTTCTTCTCAAGAACACCTCTAAAACCTCTCAAGAATCTTAAGACAAATTTTGTCTTAATCTCTTATGTTCTTAGGGTTTCTCACATAAGGTTCCTTTTATATGAGAGCCCTAGGGTGTGAAAATACTTGAGACGTGATGGAATCTTAAAATATCGAGGCATGCCTCAACATTATGTAAAACCTATCTGCCTGCCGACAAACTCCATATATGATCGAGCAAATAGGAGGTATGATATGACATTCAACATAAACATACGATGAAGTCGAAAATGTCATAACAAGGCTCAATATTCGATAGAACTATCTACCTGAGCAAGAAACTCATACTGATCTCAGCGGATAGGATTGTTAGTATTATGCTTTAACTTGATGGCATATACTTTGTATTATATGTTTATATACATGAGGCATTTATCATTTTATCTTGTTATTTAAATTGTGGTTTAACTTGATAAATCGGATCCTTGAATAGTTAGCTCCGCTTTATGTCATCAAGTATGTGACTGATAAGTAAAACCTTAAGGCGTAAGAGCTATTCTAAATAGTCCATAGTCGATCATTATTGTGGGAATAATAATGAAGTAAGACTATTATATTTTCTGAGAAAAGACCACGTTTTTTTGGTCATGAACATAAGATGTTACTCAGAACATAAATACATGTTAAGTTCATGTTATTGGGTGACCGCTATGAAATACTACATGGATTATGTCATGATGGTATCTCATTGTGTGGTAATTTATATGAGTCCTTCGACTGAATTCACCATGGATTCCCTACATGAGGAACCGTGTGTCATGGCGTAGCTCAATGGCGTCTTTAACGGGATGATATCCTGGCTATGGTTGGGCATGCGAGTAAATCATGCGGGAATGTAATTGATAGTGAAGGAATTTGTCCGTCTGTTGAGTGAGATGTCTATTGGTCTCCTTGATAAGTGAAACTAAAGCCATCAGTCGTGCTCGAATGAGATTGATAGGAGTTATCGATATCATTTGTTAAGTCGAGTCACTTCGAGAATCAAGCGATTAAGTTGTATAAGATGACGGCTTCATCCATGCTTTGTGTAATCGGACATCATGTGAAAAGGACTAATATCATACTATAGGTAAGGTTTTCATGTCATCGAATTCACTTGATTTAGGTAGTTATGTCTTGTAGAGACCAATTATAACTTGTGGGCTTAGAATATGATTTGTTGTACTTGACATTAATTAAGGCGATATAAGGTCACACATAAGAATGAGCTATAATGGGATGTTAGAAGGCTCTCTTTAACCCATGATTAAGCCCGAAGCCCAGCCATTTCATGTTCATGGAATTTAGTTTCATTTGTTTTTAATAAAAGGGTTTGGGAGGCTTGATATAAATATGGGGTTATCATCTAAGGATGTGGTTATTTATTTTGAAGTGGGGCGTTTTGAAGGAATTCTTTAGAGTTTTGGAAAGACACTAAGGTATCTCTTTTTGGTTTTGGACAAAGACCTATCATAAAGTGCTAGCATCCATTATCCGTTCATGTGGATGCCTTTTAGAGGCGTTTGCACTCGCCGTCTTGGCTCGTTGCTCTTAGATTGTTTCGAAAGGTTACGTTTTGTGTTTGACTTGTGTGTGATCAAGCAAATGCACTAGTCGAAAGGATTCGGTCTGAGAGGTAAGATCTGGATTTCCTTGATTCATTGTTTAGTTTCATCAAACGGCTTGGATCCTGATGCAGTTCAGCGTTAAATGTTTTTATTTTCGCTGCGTTTTCTTATCGCTGGATTCCAACATTGGTATCAAAGCTACTTGTTGTTTGGTGAAACTGATTTTTATATGTGATATAACGTGATCTGGTTAGTGTATTTGTTTTGCCATATGTGATATGCCATGATCCATTAGTTCATCCGTTTATAATTAGTATGTCGAGTCATGTTTTTTATTATGATTTGTAACATCGGTCGAAAATTGAAAAATGATTCGGTTTAGAAAAGCTCTAATAGGATTAGGGCGGTGATGATCGAGAATCAAATTAAGGTTAAGTAATTCTTGTGTTCAATCTGATTAGGGCCCATTACAACTTAAAAGTCAATTAGTAGGACTGTTACAAATTAAGTATACATTTATTCTGATTCTTAATAATTAGTAGGCATTACATATTAGATATGGTAATTACAGAATTCTTGTTAATCCAATGGAATGTTATATTAAGTATGGCTGTTACAAATTCTTATTAATTAGTAGGACTGTTACATAATAAGTATGTTGTTACATATTCTTATTAATCAATAGGACTGTTACACATTAATGTTAGACATTAAGAATGGACTGTTACAAATTATTCTTAATCAATTGGACTATTACACATTAATGTTAGACATTAAGATTAAGGCTTGTTATATATTATTACACATTAAGCTAGGATTATTTCCAGTGTAATGGGTACATTAGATTAAGAGTAATGGCATTGGTAGATGACAAAATTATTAGTGTGATTAATGATCGGGGAGAAATTTCGAGCGTGCTCACTCATGCTAACAAATTTGTTTATGTGACTATATTTGCAATTGAAAGACCATATTCATAATCGATTATGTGGCAATGAACATATTCAATTTGCATGGTGCATGTCGCCCTTAGTTAAATATGATTAGCGGGTAGTAATTATGGGTTTGTAATTTTTTAAATGCTGCGTGTTGTTAATTTTTATTGACATAACATGTGTGTCTATTTTTCATTATATTAGCATACGGCCTGTGTGTCGTTGTTTTTACTAACACAACATGTGTGTCTCTTTTTATTATTTTAGCATAAAATAGTATACAATTATTACTTGCTTGTAATGAAGACGAACGAAGAATGGAGGCCCGTTCGTTCTTGGAGACAAGCCCATAAAGCTAAGGTATTGGTAAAAGGTAATCCTGAATCTCCATATTGGCTTATGGAGATCACCTTAGGAAATGGGCCATGACATATCTCGTTTACATTTATGCTTATAAATATGCTTGTATGTAATGCATGTATATGTTTATAAAGTTTGCCTAACAACTTGATAATTTCATCACATAAAATATGAAGTCATAAATATAACCATAATTTAACACTTGTCAATACTTGATCGATACGAATATAGTTTACTGCCAAGCGGGGGTGTATTAGAGCCATCTTAGGAAGACTTTGATGGATAATGGTGATATCCATAGATTGAATATGGTTAGACTTAACTAAGGCTAATATAACGATTTGGGCCTAAGGGCATAAAAAAGGAAAGAGTTTCTACCTAGTTTGCTTAAGTTTGATATTTATACTTAAGCTAAGCTTGAATTTAAGTCAAGCGTGGATTCCCCCTCACCCAGAAACTACTAGTTGTTTTTACGTGTTAATTAAAGTTATTAATTTTAGTAGGAATTATTAAAGACCTCATTTTATTAAGCTTTGCATATTTTGTAGGTAGACTAATGGCATCAAACAACACATCGCATTTACTCTGATCCCACTTCGCCAGGGAAAAACGTGGACAAACTTCTCGATTGGTCTTGAAATTTGAGGATTGTCCTTAAACAAGAAGAGAAAGGTGTATGTTCTTGATAATGAAATCACTGAACCTCACTATGTACTTTACAAACCGACGGGGATGCTTATAGTAAGCATTTAGACTGACTCTGTGGATGTAACACATCTTATGCCTACAACCCATGAACTCGAGCTTGAGGCAATTTGAATGGAGGCATTTGATTTTGATTGTAATACCGAAGGGAATGTTCGAGCAACCACGTCGAAAGGTTTCTGACCACCCGAAGCATTGAATGCATGCAAGATGACTTGACTCTTTTAGTAAGTGCACATGTGCTAAAGATGAAGGGTCTCATCGATCGAAACGATAAGCTTGGTGCTCTATTAGTCATGAGTTGTGCGATATGATTCTAGGTTCATTACTTTTTGAATCTTATGATCATTTATTTATGAACTACAATATTACCTTATGGAAATCTATTCTTTGAGTTACATGGAATCTTAAAGATGTTAGGCGAACATTCAAGGCAAAATCCCGATTACTTATGGTTCCAAAGGGAAGGCATGAAAGAAAGGAAGGGGCAGCGATAAGACGAAAATGAAAAATGGTCAAGCCTCGACGAAGAAGCTAGCCAGCTAGTTTGCTTGATACGCAATGAACAAGGTCATTGGAAGAGAGGGAATTTATGAGCTCTACTTGGAAGATCGAAGAAAAGAAGAGTAGTGAGGCTACCACTTGAGTTATTTATGTTATAGAAGTCAATCACATCCACCACTTACCTTCATGGGTATTAAATCAGTTATGGATCTCACATTTACATTAGTAAATGTCTTGGGCTGCAAGCGATGAATCATTAGGTTAAGGTGAAGTGGACCTCTGAGTGGGAATGGAGCAAGAGTTGTTACATTAAAGCATGAAGATTTATAGTTAACTGCCTAGTGGACTTATTTCAATTAAAATTTGTTATTATGTCTTTCTTGTGAAAAGAAACATTATTTTAGTTTCTTATTTGAGCGTGGATGGATTTCACTTTATTATTAAGAATATCCTCTTCTCCGTCTATAATGCGGACATTTTTATGGGAATCGGCAAGTAGTTTCGTTTTAGACTACTAGGCGTTGTTCGGCATTACAAACCCGGTGGGCGATACATTGTAGTGATAATGGGGCTGTTATGACCAGAGCGAGATCACATGGCTGATCAAGCGCTACTGGGCGTTTCTACCTCATTTGTGAGATCGGTGGTAGAGATGTTAAGATATGTAGAGTTCATACTAATGACAATGTTGTTGATCCTTTGACTAAACCTCTTCCACGGTCAAAGCATGATAGTCTATCTTAGATCGATGAGCATTGATTTATGCAGTTGAGCTTAGAGGCGAGTGAGGAGATTGTTAGTGATATGCTGCAGCCCGATGGCATATACATTGTCATTATATGTTGCTCCATAGAGGCATTTATCATTTTAAATAGCAAGATAAAATGATAATGCCTCAGTAATATACAAACATATAATGACAATGTATATGCCGTGAAACTGACATCATAACAATCTCCCACTTACCTGCGATAGAGCATGTCGAGCACTGTGATGAGTATGAAATGCGGCTGTGGAAAAAGATTTAGTCAAGGATCGACGTGTCATCGATATGAACTCTGCATATCTTAACATCTCCTGCAAATAGTCTCGCAGATGAGATAAGGCCTTTGGCATGTGTTTGGATCGATGTGATACAGGCTCACTTGGATTGACGATAACCTGTGCGTAGGCGTCCTTTGGGGCCTATGTGTTGGGAACACCCGATCCCAAGCGAAAATTTGATCAGAAAGCGCTCTAAGTTGCATGTAGGCGGTATGTACTCGACCTCTATAGTATAATAAACACGGTGTCTTACTTGGAACTTATCATTTCGCGGCCCCTCCGTTCAAACAAAACCTGAAACCCAGTTGCGATCTAAAGTCACACAAGTCTGGTGAAAGCCGGCATGATAACCACTTACTCAACTAGCTCGCCTTCTTGTCACCTTAGAAAAAAAAAAAAAAATCCTTGGTTATTTCTCGAGTACTCAAGAATATTCTTGTTCAACTATCCATTGACATTCACACAAATCTAAGCTGGAATCTACTTGTGCGTAGCAAAAGTAGGAGACATCGGGTCGGGTGTGAAGCATGGCATACATGATAGAACCAATGGCCAGAAGCATGGGATTTATCCATAAAAACTCCTCTCTCGTCCTTCATGGTTAGGCCGATGAGACTTGCGAGCTTAATGCCGGACGACAGCGAGAAACCTCTCTTAGAATCTTCTGTGCTAAACCTCATAGCACTTTGTCTATGTACCCACTTTGACTCAAGCTAGGAAGTAGCAGATTGAGATCTATCTCTATAAATCTTCATTCTAGGATGTAGCGGCCGCTAAGATGCTCATTGAAAAACATTTCCTCGACAGAGACTTGACACTCGCGAGAATAGGGATGTCATTCAGATAAGTAAGATGTCGTACTGTCTGACACTAAGAGAGCCAATTGCACTCCACTAACCTTCTTGCATACCTGAGGACATCTTCATTTTCACAAAGCCAAACTCTTTAACAACCTCATCAAAGCGAAGATTCTGGCCGTGAGCACACTTTAATCCATAAAGGATCTTTGAAGCTTACACACCTGATAGGATACTTAGGATTGACAAAACCCTCGGGTTGTGTCATGTACACACATCCTCGAGTAAGTTCCATTAAAAACAGTGTTTGACACATCTATTTGCCAAATCTAGTAATCATAGTCTGCGATGATAGCAAGAAGAATCCTATAGACTTAAGCATAGCGGCGGGTCAGAAAGGTCTCATCATAGTCGATACCATGAGTTTATGCAGAGCCTTTTTACTGACAAGTGAGACTTGAAGGTCATATCATGTTTGATCTTATAGACCCACATTTACAACAATGACCTTAGCACCCTCGGGTGGATAAGCCAAATTCCAAACCTGGTTATCGTACGTGATTGCATCTCGGACTTCATGGCTTGAAGCGATTTTCGAATCACGGGCTCATCATTTGCCTCATGATAGGTTGTGGGCTCATCTTGAGTCCTGACTTTCTATGGTTTTGTCGTCGATTACAAAGAAATCCATATCTCTTGGGCTCATGATGAGTCCCCTCTTGGACTCGTGGGCCTTGTGCGAGAAGATGTCGACATGGCCCCGGTTGCGAGTCTTGTAAATTTCAAAAGTGATCTCGGTGGCAACTTGTGGTTCTTGAACTTCTTGAGAGATGTCTTACTCCCACTTGAAGCTCTTTTTGAAATGAACTCTCTTTCAAAAGACTCCATTAAGCAAACACTGCTCCTCGGATGGGATGTAAAAAGTAGTACCCTTTTGTTTCCTTTGGATACCCCATAAATAAGCACTTGTGATTTGGATGCTATCTTATCTCAAAAGCTGTGGCTGCACATAAGCTTCACAGCCTAATCTTGAGAAAGACAAACCCGGGATGCTTTGCCATCCACAACTCATATGGTATTTTCTCAACGCTTTACGATGGAATTCTATTGAATAAAAACCTTGGCAGTCTCTAATGCATATCGAAGGATATTGGAAGATACATTCGACTCATCGCCGTCAAACCATATCCTAATAAAGTTCGATTTCTCCTTTCAAATACACCATTCCATTGTAATTGTTCCATGTAGATGAGTTGTGAGACTATCCCACAATCATAAGATGATCATGAAATTTTGGCTTAAATATTCACACCACTCGATCGGATCGAAGTGTTTTGATATTCGCTTTTCCAAGCTAATTTTGTACTTCGTTCTTAAATAATTTGTTTTTTCAAATGATTGGACTTATGCCTCATTAAGTAGATGTAACCATATATACTAAAGTCATAGGGAAAGAAGTAATGTCTTGATAAGCTCCTCAGCAATTGAGCTTTTGGTCCACAGGCACCACGTATGTATAAGACCCCGATAAGTCACTAGCCTATACAAAGGAGCCATAGTTATTTTGCACAAGTAAACAAGATTCTATGTTTCAAATGACTCTGATCAAATGATGTATTGCCCATCTTGATGGAGCTTGAATGTTTCTCATTGACGTATTTGGCTTGAAAATGTAAGTGGGTTGGATTAAAGTCATTGGACTTGATTTCTTAAATGTCGATGTTATGGTGACGGTTGTTAGTTAGGCGTAGGACATTAGATAAATGAAGGCACTCCGTAAAAATATGCATTATATGGAGAAAAGCATTATTCTTAATAATAAAGTGAAATCCATACGTCTAAACCAAGAAAGCCCCGAAATAATGTTTACTCTCACGTGACACGTAATAAAATTCTTTGGCATTGAAAGCAAGTCGACTGGCGAAATTAAATCATAAACTCCTACATTGTCGGCAACTCTTGCCATTCACGCTCGTAGGTCCACTTAAGCGCTGGCGATGATCTGTAGCCTATAATGCATTGCAATGTGAGGTCCATCGATGTCAGAATACCCGTGGCAAATGACCAGTTAAACTCTATAACATAATACGAAATTGTTGGTAGCCTCGCTACTCTTCTTTTCTTGAATCTTCCAAGTAGAGCTTATAATTCTCTTCGATGACATACCATTCATTCTGAGAAGAAGCTCAAGTGGAGGCTTTAGCTTCTTGTGTAGGTTTGAATTTGTCGTTTGCCCTTTCTTGGCCTTGGCCATGCACCCTTTCCTTTTGCTTTCATGCCTTCCCGCTAGACCATAAGCCTTGGGTTTTATGTCTTTTGAATCATTAAGTGTCAACATTCTTTAACATTCCATGTAACTCGTGATAGATTTCTCCATATGGTATAATATAGTTCTGCAAATTGATCATAAGATTTGGTAATGAACTAGAATCGGATCGATGCTTGACCTCATGACTAATAGAGTACCAAGCTTATCGAGGCGTCGGTAGGACCGCTTCATCTTTGCACATGGTACTTCTTGCAGAAGAAATTTGAGTCATCTTGCATGTGCATTGATGCTTTAGTGGTTTTCGCCTTTGTGATGTGCTTGCTTTTGGAGACATTCCTTGAGATGCACCGTCCATATCAAATGCCCACTCCATTTCTCAGGTATGGCTTGGGTTCATAGTTTGTAAGCATAAGGCGGGTTACATCCGAGTCATTCAAATGCTTACTACTCGACATCCACTTTTGGCTCATGGGGCATTGTTAGCGGGAGGTTCATTAGGGATTTCATTATCAGAACATACATCTTCCTCTTGTTTAAGAATGATCCACACTCGAATTTCAGACGATCGAGAAGTTTGTCCCGTTAAGGTTTTTCCTTTTTAAGGCAGTTGCCCCGAGAGTAAATGTTGATGTGTTGTTTGATACCATTGATACACATACACAAATATACAGCTTTTCAATAAGTAGGAGTCTTTAATACTCCTAAAATTAATAACTCTTTAATTAACACGAAATAATCTTATAGTTTCTTAGTGGTGAAAATCCACGTTTGTTAAAATTAACAGCTTTGGCATAACACTTAAGCTTAAGCAAACTAAGATGAAAACTCTTTCCTTTTATGCCCTTAAGCCCAGCCAGTTATGATAGCCTAGTTAAGAGGAGTCATGTGTTCAATCTTATGGATATCACCATTATCCAAGTCATGTCTTCACAAGATGGCCAAATACACCACACTTTAGCGAAACTATTCAGGGACGATCGAAGTATTGACAAGTGTTAAATTATGGAAGGCATTTATGACTTAATATTTTTATGTGATGAAATTATCAAGTTATTGGCAAAACTTTATAACATATGCATGCATCACATACAGCATATTTATAAGCATAAATGTAAACGTGACATGTCATGGCTCATTTCCTAGGTGATCTCATAAGCCAACCTGGAAGTCACGGGATTACCTTTACCAATACCTTAGCTTTATGGGCTTGTCTCCCGAACGAGACGGGCCTCCATTCTTAGTTCTTCTTCATTACAAGCAAGTAATAATTGTATGTTATTTTATGCTAAAATAATAAAGAGACATGTTGTGTCGATAAAAACCTAGCGACACTTGTGGTCGTATGCTAATATAATGAAAAAGAGCCACACATGTTGTGTTAATAAAAATTAACGACACACATGCCGTATTTAAAAATTACAAACTCATAATTAATACCTGCCAATCACATTGAACTAAAGGCCTTGACATGAACCTTGCAAATTGAATATAAACACATTAAGCACATATTGATTTATGAATATGTGAAAACCGATTGTAAGCGTTAGTCACATGACAAATTTTAAGGCTAGCATGAGTATAATATGTAATAATGCATATGATCCAATCTTAATGTCTAACATTAATGTGTATGATCACGATTAGAATATCTGTAACAATCCATTCTTAATATGCAGTCTTATTAAATTAATAGAATGCATATGATATACTTAATATGCTTGATCCTGCTAGTGTAAGAATGCAACAATCATACTTAATATGTAACATTACAATGAGTAATAAGAATGCATATGGCCATACTTAATATGTAACAGTCCTCTTAGTGTAAGAAATAATAACTTGATCATACTTAATATGCTTGATCCACGCACTAATTAATCCTAAGCTATATGATCCTAATCAGTTAGAACATAAATTACGAACTCGAATTTGATTACAGTCATCAACAGTAAATACATTAGAGCTTTTCATAGAATCATTTTTTCATTTACGATACATGATGTTTCTGAAGCTTCATCGAGAAAAAAACATGACTCATATTATACTAATTATAAAACGGATGAACTAATGGATCATGGCATATCACATATAGCAAAACAAATACACTAACCAGATCACGTTATATCACAAATAAAAATCAGTTTCACCAAAAGCTCTAATAGGATTAGGACTGTTGATGATCATAATCAAATTCTGAGTTCGTAATTCTTGTGTTCTAATATGATTAGAGTACATTCTGACTTAAAGATTAATTAGTAGGGTGCATTACATGTGATATGGTTATTAAATTCTTATTAATTAGTAGGACTGTACACATAATAAGTAATAACTTAGATATAGATTCTTGATAATCCCAGAGGCTTGTACATATTAAATAATAGGCTATTAATTCTTGTTATCAACAGAGCATTGCATGTGTATAGTTGATGAATTCTTATTATCGATAGGAAGCTGTACACATTAATGTTAGACGTAGAATGGGCGATCTGGATTATTAATATCGATAGAGCTGATACATTATCAGCAAACGTCGTCGAGCTGTCTCAAATTAATACACATTAAGTAGGATTGTTCAAATTAATGATGAATTGTTAGATTAAGAGTAATTAGCATTGGTGAATGACCATAATTATTAGTGTGATTAATGATCAAGAGAAATTTCCAGGCAGTAACTCACTCATGCTAGCCTTAAAATTTGTTTATGTGACCATATTCATAATATGATTATGTGTAATCATGTTTATCGTGGCAAAGAAAGGAAGTGGACCTCTGAGTGGGAATGGAGCAAGAGTTCTTGCATTAAATTTGTAGGGCGAGTTATGATTTGACTTTGCACAGTGGACTTGTTTTCCAATTAAAGAATTGTTATTATGTACTTTGTTGTGAGCGAAACATTATTTCGGTTTCTGTATTTAGACATGGATGATTTCTGCACATTATTAAGAATAATATTTTCTCATCCATAATCTCGAGGACATTTTTATGGGAATGCTCATTTTATCCTAGTAAGTGCTCTACATTCTCAACTTGGAACAACTTAGCGCATCTATAACATCGATACTAAGAGGTTGAGTCCAATGACTTGAATCCAACCTCACTGGCATTGTAAGACAGATATGTCAATGAGAAAGCACGCACATCTTGAAGCTCCATCAAGATGGGCTAATACATTCATTTGACTTAGAGTCATTTGAAACATGTGAATCTTGTTTACTAGGCAAAATGACCAAGTCTCCTTTTGCTGGACACAGTGAGAGGGCTAGTGACTTATTGGGCCTTATACATTCAGATGTTTGTGGACGATAAGCTCGAATACTAAGAAAGACTATTAAGACCAGAAATTTCAATTTACGGAAAAATGGTAATCGCTAATTTTGATTACAAAATTGTTAACTACGATAAATTCGAGAATTTATTCTCTGGATCTCGAGATAATGAAATGGATTTTCACTAGTTGGAATAAATCTCATGAAATCTAGCTAGCACGTAAATTTGTAAAATTAGACGGTGAAGTACACGTTTTTGAGGCATCGCATTTGGGTCTGAAGTAGCTGTTTCGATTAGACGAGTCTATATAACACGTACTCATGTGCCATAAGTGGTATGAGTAGATAAATGATGAAAATGAGCAGTAGAGATAAATGAATATCCATGGGAAATGAAAGGCGTAATGGTCGTATGATTTGATTTAGTCATTTAAGAATAGTTACTGGTATTTCTTCTTTCTCCAAATTCAAAGGCCAAACGTGAGGAAATCAAAGGAAGGTCACATTAGCTATGGCGGCTTAATGGTAGTTCCTAGAGAGAGTCTCGACTTCTCTCTAGAAATCGTCGGCCATCGCGATCTTCGAGGACAAGGAGGAGCTACTCTGTGGAGAGGGCCGGCGTGGAGTCAGGGATTTAGGGGGTTTCCTCGAAGACTCCGAGAGGTATGAGTTTCTCCTACTTGGGTTTATTCCTCTTTAAGTACTTTACAGATGTTTGAGTAGAATGAGGTCGTGAGAGCGGTTTGATCAGTCTAAACCTTGGGGCCAGGAATTAATATGAATTTTGAAACGAGTAGCGGTCGTGGCCTGCAGGTACAATTTAGGTGTCAAATTGTGCTTTTGCATAATAAATCATGTATTGTGGTTGGTTTGAGGTCGTGAGTAGTTTGATCGATCCCAAAACTTGGGGACAGATTGTTGAAATTCTGTTGAGATTTTTGATTGGCGCGTAACTGATCCGGAAAAATTAATTAAATTTGTTTGTGTGGAATAATGCATTAAAATGTATGCTTGATATAAAAGTGAAATAGTAGTGAAACCGGGTTCACTAAGTGAACCAATAGTGTGATTTTTAGGGAATAGTAACCAAGGGTTTCACTATTCGAAAATATCAATTCTAAAAATAATTTTGTGAATTAATATATTTAATTCGGTAATTAGTAGAATTGCTCGTGTTTGATCATTAGCCCAAAGTGAGCTAATTTTGATGTATGAATTAATTAATTTTACTGACATGATTGTGTGAATTAAATTTTTGTAAATATATGCATGCTTATATATTTGCTGTGAATTAGGCGTATTGGAATTGGCATACATGCATTTCATATACCTTTAGACACCTAGGACTGGGAGTGAGTGCTTGAGATAGTCCCCAGAGAAAATGGTTCGGAGGGTTGTCCCAACAATATTCATTATCAATTAGTCAAATTAAAAATATCAATCGTTGGGTTGCCAATTGATATTCATCGATTGAATCCACAAATAAATAATATCGTCGTCGAATTTACTTGATTGATATACACACATCGGAGGGTTGTCCTGAAGCGAATAAATATAATAGTGCAAATACGAGGGCAGGCGAGTGTGAGAGAAAGTCGATGAGGACTCGGGATGCGAGTTAGTCATGTAGACATTCAAGTAGGATCATGCATTTTGCTTGAATGTATGTTTTATTTTGGAACATTGCGCGCCAGGTGGAGAGTAGCCCGCAAGGCGATTCCCTTCTTGGCGTTAGCTGCGCCACATCAAGGGATATTATTTTCTGAGGTGCGAGGGAGCGTGCGAGGGACGGCTCGTCCTAGGGATTGAAGTTGGAAGAAGCTAGGGTTGGCTTTGGTTGATGATATATACATGTATTGAAATGTCTAATTTTGATATATGTGTGTATAGAAATGAAAGAAAATATGGTAGCTTCTTGTAACTGTGGCTTGATCATATAGTTTAGTTCATAGTTAGTATGTATTCCCATGAGTATCGTTTTGTGGGCCCGAGTGAAGCGGTATTGCTCATGTGATTGGATATAGTATTGGATATATTGGATCTATTGTCTTGTTTGGGACAGGTATATCACCGGGTTTGTATTTTGGTAGAGCTCCGTATAAAGGAGACTCTGCTTGCAGATTTTTCGTGAAATGTCGGATCACCCCAGAGCATTTACGAAGTGTGTCATGAGTTGTGAGTAGTCGGCCACGGAGTTTGGGGCGACTCGCGGAACGATATCGAGCTGGGTATGCCTTTTGCTTATGGCTACCTGGGCTTGAGGGATTGGGCTTAGGCCATAGTCTTTGAGGTGTAGGAACATCACCACTAGGTGTGCTTCGATGTTTGAGTTTGAGTATGAGATTACTAGGAAGTCACGAGAACAAAGCTAAGAACCTTTGCATGTGTCAATTTTCGGTTATATATATGTGTGAAAGGTGTATAACATGTTGATTGATCGTGTGTTGTGTTTGGATTGTGTGCTTATGTGGATAGCACTTAGGACAAATAAACTAAAATGTTGAATACTAGGGTTAGTGTGAGAACAAGTTGGTTGAAAACTTGTGAAATGGTCCAAGCAGTGCAGACCGGCAAGTATGGACGGCTCCGATTTTGGACAAGAAGCAGGTGATTTTGTGGAAAGCGGGAAAATTATTTCGATTTTGCACGAAAAAATAACTAAAATTTCAGTTAAGAATTTTCTTGAAGTATGAAGGCTGCGATGAGAATGAAAATTAAAAAAATGATGATGAAAATTATTTTCTAAGGTTTTACGATTGGAACTTGAAGAAAATGGGAAGAAAATGATTTTTATTAATTATTAGAGTATCTGGAAAATGAGAAAAAAAAAAAAAAAAATATATATATATATATATATATATATATATATAATATATATCTGGCCCCGGGCGAAAAAGAGCGTGGCCTTGGCGCGCATGGCGCAGCGGCATGGCAGCGAAGCGAGCGGCGGGCTTCGGGCGCTCGGCAGGCGCCTGAAAGCGGCGAGCGCGCCTTGTATGGCCCAAGCCCAGCCCAGCCTTTGGCGGCAGCGCGAGCAGCGAGCGCTGAGCGGCCTTGCGAAGCGCAGCGCGGCGAGCTGGCTTCACGGCGAGCACCTTGGCCCCAGGCGCGGCGCGGCTCTGGGCACCTGGCCGCGTCTTCTTCCGGGCCCGGCATTGTGCACTAGGTGCACTCAGCCTGTTTTTGGCCCGGTTTGACTTGGTACTGTTCCTGAGTCAATTTTTGGACAATGTTCGTGAACCCGGTTCATGAACACTGTTCATCACAAAATTTTTCGATTTTTTTTTTTTAAATTTAATTAAAATGAAATAAAATCAAATACAGTTGGACAAAATTTTGGAAAAAAAAATAAAATTTCAAAAAATAAAATTTTTGATGATAGAAAATATTTTAAATGCAAGATTGAATGTATCTTTGCGTGCACGTAAATACGAGACTGATGTCGTACACGATTTTATGTATGATTAGTGTCTCGAGAATTTGTGTTTATGCCTTAGAAGTGTTGTATTGAAGTTTAAGCGTCATGTTAATTATGTAGATGGCTAGTAGAGGGCGAGGCGTAGGGCGTCCGCGGGACAGTCGAGCTGCCAGGCATTTGACGGCCGCCCGATGTTGATCGGCGAGGCTTTGCAGGGCGTAGGTATTACGGCGGTACGCTATCGCCTGTTTGGTATAAGCGGTGAAGCGGGAAGATCCTAGTAACCTCGAGGTTTAGGGCGTATCATCCTCCAGGCGTTCACGGGGAGGAGATCAGATGGTGGTGAACCGTTGATTCATGCGGTCGAGAAGGTGTTAGAGGCTATGGAGATTACCTCGTAGCGACCGGTCATTAATTGCGTTCAGTAGAGGGGTGAGACAGTATGATGGAAATGGGCAAGAACCTCTAGAGACCTAGAGGCGATGACATGGGTAGGAGTTTGAAGTGTTCGGTGAGTGCTTTCCCGGAGGATTGAAGGCTCGGGAGTTCCTAGAGGAAATTTGAAGTGGGGGCGATAGTATGATGGATTATGTGACTAGGTTCTTTGAGGCTATCCCAATTTGATGATTACGTGGCCTGAAGCTAGGCGAGGTTAGGAGATTTGAGAATAGGTGGTTGTCCATTCGGGCCGAGTTGTAGGACTTCGCCTGAATGTAGATTCCATGGTTGGGGCGGTACGACCATAGAGAGAGAGTTGGGCTTAGAGGTTGAGACCTTAGAGGAGCCATTTTATGTGAGTTCTCCCCTAGGGATTAGGGCGAGAATAAGGATGATAGGTCGAGATTGCGAGTTGGAGATCTCGGGGACTCAACTCACAATGGACCTGAGGATCATGGACATGTCAGAGTTCGATGTCATCCACAGGGATGGATTGGGTGATAGCTTCTGAGTTTGTTATCGATTGTGGCCTTGAAGGGTTACACTTTACCGCGGGACGGTACTCGTGGTATTTTAGGGACAGACATGATATTTTGCCCCCCCGAACGGTGTTATCTGAGTCCATGTGTCGGGGGCGATTAAGCGGGTTGGCTGGCCTTACACAGAGGGCGAGGTGAGACGGACTTAGATCTACCTCGGTAGTGTGCGAAGTATGTGGATGTTTTTCCGGATGAGCTACGGATGCCTCCCGCGAGAGGGTTGTAGATTTCGGTGTCGAATTACACCACAATTGCTTCACCCATCTCTATGACTCCGCGTAGGATGGCTTGCAGGTTGAGTTAGAGACTGAGTCGATTACCGGGGATTCTTGGACAAGCGGTTCATTAGACCAAACACTTCACCATGGGCGCTGGGTTCTGTTCGCGAAGAAGGACAAGACCCTTCGATTATTGCATTGATTCACAGAAACCGATTGAGCAGGGTTGCAGTGATCAGAATGGTACCCATTACGAGATTAGCGATTTGTTTGATCGGTTGAAGCGCGAGTCTACTCAGATGAACATATAGCTGTTACCATCGGTGAGGATTAAGGATATAGATATCCTAAGGCGTTTAGAGTGCGTTATGGGCACTTTGAGTTCTGGTGATGCCCTTCGGATTAATATCGTCGGCGCATTCATGCGAGATCTCATGCGTAGGGTATTCGATACTATTTAAGATCGAGTTTGTCGTAGTCTTCGTGGATGACATCTTGATCTACTCCCGATCAGTGGGAGCATGAGTATCACTTGAGGATCGTTTCTGGTTGTTGAGAGACCATGTTGTGCGCGAGTTTAGTAAGTGCGAGTTTTGGCTTCTTGAGGTGAGGTTTGGGGCCAAGCGTGGTGTCGGCATTAGGAGTGTCAATCTACAGAGAAGGTCGGCGGTGATGAGTTGGGAGGGCCTAAGTGGAGTCTTCGAGATCGTGGTTTTCTTGGGATTAGGCTGGGTATTCTGAGGAGGTTCATTGAGGATTTCTCGAGGATAAGCGCTTTATGACTAGGTTGATGGAAGGAGAATTCAGAGGTTGGTGGGATGGCCGTGCGAGGGGCATTCAGGTTGAAAGAGGAGACTTACTTCAACTCCATCTTGATGGTCCGGACGAGAGACGAGGGTGCCACAGTCATGTTGTGATGCCTCGAGTAGGATTGGGATGTGTTTGATGCGATCCGGGAGGTAGTAGCTTATGGTTCTGTCAGTTGAAGAATCACGGTGAATTACCCACCGCGACATGGAGTTGTGGCCGTAGTCTTCGAAGATTTGGCGTCACTACTTATATAGCGAGAGTTCGAGTGTACACTCGGTCGTAAAAGTACGTATATTTCACGCGGTGGGACCTCGACATGAAGCGATACGGATGGATAAGTTCCTGAGGATTATGACTTCACTGCATTTACCATCACAGTAAAGCGAGTATGATGCAGATGCACTTTCGGTCGAAAGTCACGGGCGTTGGCTAGTATAGCTACCGGGCGTAGCGAATGTCAGGCCCAATGGGACGGTTTGGGCTACGATCTGTGGCGAGACTCGAGGCACGTTGGGGTTTAGTGGCTGGAGTCTCTGATGACGGGTGATTGGTCGGGTGGGGCGGGGCCCGCGAGATGAGTGTCCATCGGGGATGAGGTACGGTCGGTACGGTGACGAGGCCTGGGCCAGTTCCGCCGCGGATGGTAGTCTTCGATATAGGGGAAGGGTAGTGGTTCCCCGGTCCGTAGGTTGAGGAGATTCTCGGGGAGTTTGCTTGCTCTCAGATTAGTCATGCGTCAGGTGGCACGAGATGTACCGGGATCTTCGTGAGCTAGTACTATTGGAGTGGGATGAGAGAGACACGTAGGGGACTTTGTTGACGATGTCTCACCGTCGGAGTTAAAAATTTGAGCACGAGCAGCGAGTACCGCCCGGCCGTTGGGTGGGTAGTGGAAGTGAGGCATGTCCGCGATGGACTTTGTGACCGGCACAGCCGCGGGCCAGCGTCGAAAAGCATGGCGGTATGGGTGATAGTGGGCGGGCTCACGAAGTCGGCCCATTTCTAGTCGTCGCGGATGACCTTCGCCTTGGAGAGGTTCTGTAGGTTGTACATTCGAGAGATAGTCTGGCTACATGGAGTGCCGGTATCCATAGTGTCGGGACGAGGACTGAGGGTTTTACGGCGCACTTTTGGAAAGAGTTTCGAGGCTATGGGCTTCACCGATTATTTATGGGTTCGGCGTTCCCACCCTCAGACAGATGAATTAGGTCCTCGAAAGGATTATCACGGTATTAGAGGACATGCTGCGAGCATGCGTCTGGTTAATAAGAGCGTTTGGGAGGGCATTTTCGCTAGTGGAATTAGCGGCAACATGGGTTATCGGGCGGTATCACGGATGGCAAGTATGAGGCCTTTGTATGAGAGGCCATCTAGTCCACCATTATGTTGGGCCCAGGGTGGAGAAGCTCGTCTGCGGTCTGGTTTGATTAGGGACACCTCAGGAAGGTGGGCTTGATCGACAATGGCGTCTTCTCCGCGACTCGAGGCGGCGGAAGAGCTATGCGGATGTGCGACTTGACCCTTAGAGTTCGAGGTTGGGATCACGTCTTCTTGGAGGTGATGCTGGGGGGGTTGGTCGAGGTTAGACGACGTGGGAAGTATCGCCCAGGGTTCGTGGGTTCGAGGATGCACTCGGGGGTAGGCAGTTGCGTCTGGTTAGCGTTAAGCCCGGCATGTCGGGTGTCCGGGGTGTTTCACATCTCCATGCTCGATATGCGAGATCCGGCTCATGTGGTGGATTGGGGCGGTGAGGTTAACGGATGGGACAGCCGAGGAGGGACCGGTATGCATTGTTGATAGCGTGATCGGGTTTTCACGACGCAAGACCGTGAGGCTGAGTAGAGAATTACTATGGGCACTATGGAGTGGAGGAGTCCACGTGGGAGCGCGAGGACACGATGCGGGCCACTTATCCCTTCTTGTTTAGGGATGAAGGTACGTGGTTTAGTCGTTTAACATTTAAATGGCTAGTTTACATGCATGATAGAGTGCGTGTTGCATATGCATGTGCGTGATTGTGATTGTCCTAAATTTCGGGACGAAATTCCTTTTAAGGAGGGAAGAATGTAAGACCCGAGAAATTCCAATTTCTGAAAAAATGGCAAAATCATAATTTTGATTACAAAATTGTTATTTCGGTTAAAAATCAAGAATTTATTCTCTGGATCTCGGATGATGAAACGGATTTCACCGCTGGAATCGTCTCGTGAAATCTAGCTAGCACGTAAAATTTAAAGTAAAATTCGAGGGACGGTCGGAAGTACATTTTGAGGATGCATTTTGGTCTTGTAAAATGATTTTTCGATGCGACGAAAGTCACATATAACCTGTACTCATGTGCCATAAGTGGTATGAGTAGATAAATGATGAAAATGGATGTAGTAGAGATGAGAGCCAAATATCAAAAGCTGAAATAGAAGGGCGTAATGGTCATTATGGGATTGATTTAATTCACTAAAGGACAAAAAGTTGCATAGTGTTCTTAACTACTCAAATTCGAAAAGGCAACGTGAAATCAAAGGAGAGGATGCGTTGTAGAACGAAAATGGGTGGTTCTAGAGAAATTTCTGACTTCTCTCTAGAAATTCGTCTTGATCGGCCGTCGCGGAGTCTTAGGACAAGGAGGAGAAAGCGCTCTGAGAAGGGCTTAGTGGGTGCCGAGATTTGGGGAGTTTCCTCAAACTCCCAGAAGTGGGGGTTTCTCCTACTTGGGTTTTATTCACTGCTTTAAGTACTTTCTGAATGTTTGAGTAGAGATATGAGGTGGAAGTGAGGTCGTTTCCCAATCGATCCCAAACCTTGGGACCGAATTAATATGAATTTTTGAAACCTAAGAGTAGCAGCCTTGACTGCCACGGCTGGTTTGGGGTGTCAAATTGTGCTTTTGCATAATAAATCATGTATTGGTTGGTTAGAAATTCGTGAGGGCCGTTTGATGATCCACAAAACTTGGGGCTAGAATTGTTGGAGTTTTGTTGAAGGATTTTTGATTGGCGTGACAGTCCGGAAAATTAGTGGGGCACATTTGTGTGGCAATAATGCATTAAAATGTATGCTTGATATAGAAAAAGTAGGAAATGGCCATGAAGCAGGGTTCACTAAGTGAACCCGATGATTTGTGATTTCAGGGAATAGTAACCGAGGTTTCACTATTCTCGGGAATAGTGTTTCTGAAAATAATTTTTTGAATTAATATGTTTGGTCGAGTAATTCCAAGTAGAATTGCTTTTCGTGTTTGATCATTAGCCCAGTGAGCTAATTTTAATGAATTAATTAATTTACATGACATGATTGTGTGAATTAAATTTTTGTAAATATATGCATGTTTATATATTTACATGAATTGGAAGCGTATTGGAATTGGCATACATGCATTCCATATGCACTGGAACACCCTAGGACTATGGGAGTGAGTGCTTGAGATGAGTCTAGAGAAAATGGTTCGGAGGGTTGTCTAACAATATTCATTATCGGAGGGTAGTCCAAATTAAAAATATCAATCGTCGGAGTTGCCCAATTGATATTCCTTCGGGTAATCCTGAACAAATAATATCAATCGTCGGAGTTGCCAATTGATATACACACATTGGAGGGGTTGTCCACAAACAAATAAATATAACAATTCTCATCACAGGAGAGCAGGCGAGTGTGAGAGAGTCGATGAGGACTCGGGATGCAGGTTAGTCATGTAGACATTCAAGTAGGATCAAGCATTTTCTTGAATGTATGTTTATTTTGGAAGATTGCTTGCATAGGTGGAGAGTAGCCCACTTAGGGCAATTCCACTGCGGCGTTAGCTCACCACATCGAGGATATTATTTTGGTACGGGAGCGTGCGAGGGACGGCTCATCACAGGGATTGGGATTGGAAGAAAGCGGGGTTGTGGCTTTACAGTTGATGAAATATATACATGTATTGAAATGTCACAATTTGATATATGTATTGTATAAAAGTGAAAATATTGTAACTCTTGTAACTATTTGGTGTATAGTTGGATTCATAGTTAGCATTATGTATTATGAGTATCGTTTGTGGGCCCCAGTGGTAGGTATTACTCATGTGATTGGATGTATTGGATATATTAAGATCCCGATTGCCTTTGTTTGGGATAGAGTATATGCGGGTTTGTATTTGGTGAGCTCCCCGTACAAAGGAGACTCTGCCAGATTTTCGTGAAAATGTCAGGTCACCCAGAGCATTCCACGAATGTCCATGGGTTGTGGGTGGTCAAGCGGACCCGGGTTTGGGGCATCCACCGGCTTATCGATTGCTTCATTACTTTTCTTGATGACTTTAATAGATATGGTTATCTCTCTTAATGGGGCATAAATGCGAATCATTTGAAAAGTTCAAATTATTCCAAGAATGAAATCTGAGTCGACGGAGCGAATATCCAAAAGCGAGTTCGTCACGGTCGGGGTGAGGAGTGAATGTTTAAGCGAAAATTTGAGTGATCATCTTAAGGATTGTGGGATAAGTCTCATAACCTCCTAGAACACAATGGAATGGAGTATGCGAAGGAGAATCGAATTTTTTATTAGATATGGTTGATCTATGATGAGTGACGGATCTTCGATATCATACAAGGGATATGCATTAGAAATAGCTGCGTTCTTATTGAATAGAATTCCATCAGCGATTGAAAACACTATGAGTTGTGGGCGGAAAGCGTCATGGTTTGTCTTTTCTCGAATTTAGGGTTGTGACTTATGTAAGCGTCGGGTTTCGATAAGCTAGCATCGGAATTTGATAAGTTCTTATTTGTGGGGTATCGAAAACAAAAGTCTGCTTTTACATCCTTCCCGAGAACAAAGTGTTTTGTTGCTCGTAATGGAGTCTTTTAGAAAGAGAGTTCATTTCCAAAGAGTCGATGGGAGTAAGACATCTCTTGAAGAAGTTCAGAACCACAAGTTACTTATAGGAGCCTTCCATGGAAATTCTACAAGACTCACCGGCGGTTGGTAGTCGACATCTTATGAGGCCACGAAGGTCAGGTAGGATTCATCATGAGCCAAGAGATATGGATTTCTTGTAATGGCTTGACAAACCATAGAGCTTATGGATTAAGATGAGCCCACAACCTATCATGAGATTGATGAGCCTAGATTACGAAAAATGGCTTCAAGCCGTGAAGTCTAGATGCAATCAATATGATAACCAGGTTTGGAATTTGGTTGATCACGGGGTGCTAAGGTCATTAGTTGTAAATGGGTTCATAGATCAAACATGATATGACCTTCAAGTCTCGGCTTGTTCTGCAGGTTTCAAACAAACTCTGTAAGGTATTGACTATAGTGAGACGCTTTCTACTGTCGTTCTTAAGTCTATTAAGTTCTTCTTGCTATCATTGCGTACTATGATTTGAGATTTGGAA
This sequence comes from Tetrastigma voinierianum, assembly GCA_016808115.1. NCBI lineage: Eukaryota > Viridiplantae > Streptophyta > Magnoliopsida > Vitales > Vitaceae > Tetrastigma > Tetrastigma voinierianum. The sequence continues at coordinate 121,046 of JAEQBH010005228.1, read as the reverse complement.
AATGGATGTCAAAACAGCGTTTCTTAATGGAAACTTACTCGAGGATGTGTACATGACACAACCTGAGGGTTTTATCGATCCTAAGTATCCTAATAAAGTATGTAAGCTTCAAAGATCCATTTATGGATTAAAGTAGGCTTCATGAAGCTGGAATCTTCGTTTTGATGAGGCTGTTAAAGAGTTTGGCTGTATGAAAAATGAAGATGAGCCTTGTGTATACAAGAAGGTTAGTGGGAGTGCAATTGTCTTCTTAGTGTTGTATGTGGACGACATCTTACTCATTGGAAATGGCATCTATAGCACGAGTGTCAAGTCTTGGTTGAAATGTTTTCAATGAAAGACTTAGAGCGAAGCGCCTACATCTAGGCATAAAGATTTATAGAGATAGATCTCAGGTTGCTCGACTTGAGTCAAAGTGGGTACATAGACAAGCGATAAAGAGGTTTATGCAAGATTCAAGAGGAACAACGCGATGTCTCATGGCATTAAGCTCAGTAAGTCTAAATGTCCAACCACGAAGGACGAGAGAGAGCGCATGGATAAAATCCCATATGCTTTGGCTATTGGTTCTATCATGTATGTCATGCTTTGCACCCGACCTTATGTCTCCTATGCCTTAAGCATGACAAGTAGTTTCCAGTCAGATCCAGGTGAATGTCACTGGATAGCAGTCAAGAATATCCTTAAGTACTTGCGAAGAACCAAGGATATTTTTGCATGGTGGGCCCGAAGGCGAGCTAGTTATAAGTGGATCCTATCTGATCTTTGTTCAGTCGGCTTAGATGACTTTAGATCGCAATACGGTTTTGTGTTTTGTTTGAATGGAGGGTTGTGAAATTGGATAAGTTCGAAGCGAAGACAGTGGCGATTCTATAGAGTGATCACGCATGTTTGCCTTAGATGCAGCTTAGGAGGCAATTTGGATCAAAATTTTCGTTTTTAGGCCCGGGTGTTGTTCGGCATTACAAACCCGGTGGGCGTCGTAAAAAATAATGGAGCTATTGCCGAGCTAGAGCCCCGAATCACATGTGATCGAACACATTCTCAGGCGTTTCCACCTCATTCGTGAGATCATTGAGAGAGGAGATGTTAAGATATGTAGAGTTCATACTGATGACAATGTTGTTGATCCTTTGACTAAACCTCTTCCACAGTCAAAGCATGATAGTCATACTAGATCGATAGGCATTCTACTTATGCCTGATTGGGCTTAGGGCAAGTGGGAGGTGTTAGTATTGATATGCTCTAGCCCAGTGGCATATACATTGTCATTATATGTTTATATACTTGAGGCATTTATCATTTTATCTTGTTATTTAAATTGTGGTTTAACTTGATAAAATCATATCCTTGAATAGTTAGCTCCGCTTTATGTCATCAAGTATGTGACTTGATAGTAAACCTTAAGGCATAAGAACACTATTCTAAATAGTTCATAGTCGATCATTATTGGGGGAATAATAATGAAGTAAGACTATTATGTTTTCTGAGAAAAGACCACGTTTTGTTGGTCATGAACATAAGATGTTACTCAGAGCATAAATACATGTTAAGTTCATGTTATTGGACTGACCCGCTATGAGAAATACTACATGGATTATGTCATCAGTAATTCTCATTCTTGATAGTGGTATTTGAGTCCCTTCGACTGAATTACACCATGGATTCCTACATGAGGAACTTACGTGTCTTGTGCTTCGATGGCGTCTTTAACGGAAGATAGTATCTGAGGCTATGGTTGGGCATCTGATAAATCATGTGGAGGAATGTGGTGATAGTGAAGAATTTGTCTAAGCTCTTAATTGGTGAGATGTCTAGTAAACCTCTTGATAAGTGAGGGCCCGAAATGCATGGTTGTGCTTTCGAATGAGATTGATAGGAGTTATCAATATCATTTGTTTTAGTTAATCTACTTGAGGAATCAGCTTGATTAAGTTGTATAAAGATGACTTCATCCATGCTTTGTGTAATCGAGACATGCGATGTGAAAAGGGTAATATCATACTATGGTAAGGTTTTAGTCGTGGGTGCTTGATTTGGGTAGTTATAATGTCTTCTTAGAGACCAATTACTAACTTGTGGGCTTAGAGGATATGATTTAGGCCGCCCAGCATTGAGTGGCGATATAAGGTCACAGCAGAATGAGCTATAATGGGATGTTAGAAGAAGGCTCTCTCTTTGGCCATGATTAAGCTGACAAGCCCCGAGCCCATTAATAGTTAATGGAATTTGGTTTAAATTCATTTTAATAAAAGGGTTTGGGAGGCTTGATATAAATATGAGGTTTATCATCTAAAAGGATGTGGTTCTTTTGAAGTGGGCGTTTTTTAGAGAGATTTCTTTTTAGAGTTTTGGAAGACACTAAGGTGTCTTTGGTTTTGTGGGACAAAGACCTATCATAAGGTGCTAGCACATCCATTAGTCATTTGTGTGGATTCCTTTAGAGGGCGTTTACACACTGCATCGTCTTAGCTCGTTGCTACTGGATCATTTCCAGAAGGAGTTCTGTTTGTGTTTCAGCATGTGTGTGATCAAGCAAATCTACACTAGTCGAAAAGTTCGGTGCCGGTAAGATGCAGGTTCCTTGATTCATTGTTTAGTTTCAACAAACCGCTTGGATTCTGATGCAGTTCAGCGTTAAATTTTTTATTTTAATTTTGCATTTTCTTATCCTGATTCCAACGAGGGGATATGCTAGAAATATGACATCTAATGGAATGAAATCTCAAATTATCACAACATGGATCAACATCTCGGTAAGAACTGTGTGTACAAACCAACAAACTTCAAATGATCCCGATAAATATGGGATATGCCCTAGTATAGCATCTAATGGAGAGATAATGAAATCTCAAAATATCGAAGCATGGATCAACATCTCGATGAAAATTATGTGGCTAAACTAATCAACTCTAGATGATATCGACATATATGGGATATGCCCCAGTATGGCATCTAATGCTCCCTAGTGTCAAGAAAGCAGTCAAAACTCATGCATCCATCAGTGAAGAGAGTGATCCTCGAATCATCCAAAATTGTAACTAGAAACAAATCCAAACACTAGTGATGCATAATGTCAAAAAATTAACCAAGTCTCAAATACCATCCAAGTAGATGCTGCCAAAGAAAACATATGATCTCATGGCCTCATGGTGGTCTTATGACACATATTGTAATGTAGGCTTAGGGTGATAAGGTGAAAGAAATGAAAAGAAACTAAGCTCAAATACCCAATTATCAAACTCATACCCTCGTGTACAAGATGTAATGCATGTAAAAATCTCATGAATGATGGCTCAAAGGAAACAGCGAAGCCTTTGTTGAAAGAAATAAACAAATGAGAAGAATTTAAGCTAGTAATGAATCACAAAAGGTGTGAAAAGCTAGGTCTGTAAATATCAATGTGAGGAGGAATCGATGATCGATAGTCAGCTCCCATATCGATCTGATAAAGGGAAAGTCATGTCACAAATGATGGAATGATAACCCGAAACGATGATCGAAGATCCTGGTGAAATCCTTTCCGAACACCTACCCCCTCACGAAGGACATCAATAGCGATCGAGAAATAAAATGTGGCCTTGACTCGGCATAGGATGTCAAGTGAGGTCACTTTTTTTTAAGCTTATAACCTTTACTTATATTCATGAATGTTAAACAATTAACTTGTATTACATTATGCTTGTGATTACAAAATATAAATACAAGCTCGAATAACAAATGTTCAACATCTACAATATTTACATTGGTTACAAATTTCATATCTAAAATAAAAGGTCTTCCGGTGAGCACCTATGGATAATGACCTTTGTGCTGATGTGGATTGCCCCATTCTACGATTTCCTCTTACGTACTACCTGGATTGAACACGTGCTAAGCTTTGCGCTTAGTGGGAATATGACTTCTATTAGAGTCACCACACTTGATACAAATGCATATCACACATATACTTGATTCTGGATTCTTATCATTTCTCATATATATACTTATCATAACGATTCCATTTCTTATCAACATCCGCTATACTTTTCATGTCAACTTGTATTTTACTTCTTGTTCTTATGGCTGTATACTATCATCACATAGCAGTGCTATGCTTCTCATATCATGTCATATATTCTCTACATTTCCTTTGCATATGCACATCATTTCTTTATGTTTCATGCATAAACCTTAGAAGTGGATACGAAAGGAAACCATGAGAACTGAAGGTCTTTGTTATTATTGTGTGAGACAATGTCGCATGCGGTAATATGATGCAGAAGGTATCATCAGCGTATGAAGACATTGACCATCCATGAATGCCGTGTATGATACGAAGGTATCATCCTTTGTATGAGCGATGACCATCCATGAGTGCGGTAATATGATACGAGAAGGTATCATCCTTTGTATGAGCGATGACCATTCATGATGCCGTTAAAATGATGCAGAAGAGTATCATCAACGTATGAGAGCGATGACCATTCATGATGCCGGTAATATGATACGAAGGTATCATATTTTGCGTATGGCTTGATGACCATCCATGAGTGCCGGAGCGCTATGGTGACCCTTCCGAGCCACGATCCAAGCGGGATCCATGTGACCCCAGCGTGGCCGGAATATACGTATATGTATCTTTGCGTATTTGTTTTCCACTAATAGGCATGTCATCTATCCTCTACCCGGAGTTCTAAGCGAATGATCAATATGTATTTTCTGTTTAGTATAAATCTCTTATTCCCGAATAATTATTGTTATTCGGTAATCATATATGATATATAAATATACAATCATTTATTCATAACTTTGCATTTTTCATATCTCATTATATGCATAAATAAATATGCTTACCATGTAAGCTAACTACGAGCTATTTATGAATTCATAATAGGCATTTATAAAATAGAATAACTATGGTTACTGCCTGCCTACTATTTTTCCGTGTTTTCTGGAACTAATATGAGTTCCAATCTTATCATACTATCTATGATGAATTCTTGACTCAATAGGCTTTCCATAGAGTCCGAGAACACTTTCGAATCAGTTCAGACGAAGAAGTTATGACCTTCGAAGTTGGAGCTCATCTTGTGATCAGTCTTGACGACTAACTGGTGACGAGCTACCTTTGAGTGACAGGCTCGGTCTGACACCTTGGTCTGGCATCTAATATCTTCCTCATGCATATGAATGGATTCTTGACTCGATGGGCTTTCCATAGGAGTCGAGAACGCTAGTCGAGGAGTTGGCAGAAGAAGTTATGACCTTCGAGAGTTGGAGGTCATGCGTAGTCAACTTTGACGGTGACCAGCTGTTGGGCGACCAGCATTCCTTTGTTGGCGACCTTTATTGGTGGGCGACCCTTTGTTTGCTTAGTCTTGTTGTGAAATCTTGTTGGTGGGCGACCACTTGTTAGGTAGACGATAACCCATTCCACTTTATTGGCGACCATTGTTCTTTGGGCGACCTTTGTTGGTGGGCGGTAACATTCCTTTATTGGCGACCCTTTGTTGGTGGAGCGACCAGCGTTGGTGGGCGACCCTTTGTTTGACCACCACTCGCCATTTGGTATTGGGGAGTAAAAGACCGTAAGCAGTGGGGAGTCAATTGAGAAATTCAAAGTCTAACATCAAGTTCATTGATGTGGATACGAAAATTCCGCGGAAAGGACTGCTTTGCCCAAATTCTCCTTATTTCTGACCCGAAAACCCGTTCTAAGATCCATTTCTTGCATATGGTAAATGATAGAGAATTTTAAGGTTCAACTTGCAACTAGACCCTTCTCATACACATATTTAGGAGCCTTAAAGCTCTTCTTAACTCAACCCTACAAAAGAAATGGGTTTAGGGTTCCCAAACTGAGCCATACCTGAGATAGAGGTTAAAACATGTATCATCTTGTCTGAACCAAAAGCTAGACTTCCGTACAACCAGACATATGTATTCATACGAATATTCCGCAGTTCCATACACGCCCTGGATTTACATACATATATTCATGGTTCCATACTTTTCTATACCAAATCATAGTTCCATACTTTTCTATACCAAATCATAGTTCCATACAAAACCATATTTCTATACTCATTTTTAGTAGTTCCATACAAAACCATATTTCTATACTCATTTTTAGTAGTTCCATGCACTGTGATCTTGCTCTTCTTCATGCTTCTTCCTTTCTTTTCTCTTCTCTCTTATCGTATTTGCTCTCCTTTCTCCCGGACCAAAATGAGATATTTCTTTTGTAGTCTTATCGCCTGACAATCTTTATCTGGCACTATTCACTTTGGTCATCAACTCTTCTAATATTTACAAATCACTTTATAATATTTTACAATAGCCTACAATCTTAACATTATTCATAATTTAACTTATGCATGTTCCTACTTTTGTTTTTATCTTTTATTTTATTAGAATAAATATACCTTCGTTTAGTATACTGAGAAACATGTTATAAAGCATTGGGGTATAATTTGAATATTCTAGCTCTCCCCCGCCCAAAAATTTAAATAGTCCCTGAAATTCATACTGTTCGAAGGGTTGCGGATCTTTGTGCTCTCATAGTTGCTTAAACAGTAAGCAACCTCTCAGTGGTGTTACTGAAATACCTAATGGTACTTGTTTGTTCATATTGTTTCACCTCGAGCTAGAATGGTCTTTGGCTCACTCATCGTATGACCGTCTTCTTGTACTTGTATCTTGCATTGGTAGTATGCCACGACTCATCGGACGGTATCTCAGGCTTGTCGACATGAAACACATCGTGTAATTTGGCGAAACTCAGTGAGTACTTGTCGATAAACCACGGGGCGATCGTTCCAAAATCTCATATGACCACATGAACCTTGGACTCGGCTGCCTTTGACCAAACCTAAGAATTTTCCCTCCATGGTGATACCTTTAAGAACATGCTCCTACGTTATATTCAATATCTCTCCTCTTTAGGTTAGCCTCCGACTTTTGTCTATCAACTAGCATACTTTAACCTCTGTAGAATAACTTATACTTTGCTATATCTTTTACTATGCGGACCTATGAGTTTAACTCAGGCATTTTAATTACATCCCGACCTACGGGAGTTCTACATTTCATTCGCCACAAAGCTTCATATGGTGCCAGCATACCAATGCTTATTGAAAACTATTGTTATAGAAATGGTCCATCAATGGAATATACCTATCCCAACTTCTAGAAAATTCTGTGAAACCATGACCACGAGCATATCTTCAAGCTGCACAGATCAATCTCTCTGATCCATGTTTTGCGGATGGAATGCGTCTTAAATTCGACTCGATTACTTTAAGTATTGTAATTCCTTCAAGACCTTGATGTAAATCGCGGATCTCTATCAGGCCACGATAGTGGCGGCACATCGCATTCGCCTGATCATCTACATATAACTCAGCTAGTGGATCCATAGAATAGTCAATCTGTGGTATAAAATGGTAAAACTTTGTGATCTATCTACTAACACCCCAAGCAGTCGGGTTTTGTTGTGTGAGAAAGCAGACACAAAATCCATGGTAATGTTATCCACTTCCATTGAGGTGGAAGGATTTAACAAACACATTGGCACTTGGTGTTTAGCTTTGACTTCGCGATACGTCCAAACACTTAGACACATATTCTGTCACATCTCTTTTCATTCCTTTCCACCAGTAAAGCCCATTTTAGGTCTGTTTGTCTTATTGCCTCGAGGATGCATGAGTAAATACATGTTATGAGCCTCGAATAAGCGACTTTTCTTTAGCTCTTTATCATCGCGCACATAATCTATTAAAATACAAACTTCCGGCTTCTTTCTTTAAAACTTGGTCTTGTCACCATCTCCTAATACGTAAATTTTTAATAACTCGCCATCATTTTCTGGCATCTATGATCATTTCTTTAAAAGCGGGTTGCGCTTCTAGTTGAGCTAACATGGCTATCAGGCTGCTAATCTCGATCAACGTGCAGTGACATTGCTACCACTGTCTTTTCGACTTAAAGCATCGGCTACTATATTAGCCTTTCCGGGGTGGTAATCTATGATGCAGTCATAATCCTTAAATAACTCTAACCACCTCCGTTGTCTCAAATTTAACTCTTTCTGCGTTAGCAAGTACTTGAGACTCTTATGATCGGTGTAAATTCTACACTTTTCCCCGTATAAGTAGTGTCGCCATATTTTTAATGTTTCACATAGCTAACTCTAGGTCATGAGTGGAGACGATTTTGTTCATGAACTGGCTATGCGGACCGCATAAGCCACTACTTTCCCATCTTGCATTAACACGCATCTAAACGATACATGAAACATCATACATGATGCCTCTTTTCAGTAGGTTTGTCAATGCGGTGCTTCAACCCCTTCCTTTATTGTTGAAACTATTACGACGTTTATGCATCCCTCAAACTTTATTCCTTTCTGAGTAACTTGGTGAGTGGAGAAGCTATAAGAAAAGCCTCTCACAAATCTTCTATAATAACCGGCTAGACCCGAAACTCACCTCGGTTTGTTTGGGTGATTTCATTCTGTTGCTTGATCTTACTTAGGATCGAAGCTCTTATACCTCGGCGGACACAATGTGGCCTAGAATGAGACTTCAGCTGGCCGAAAATCACATTTCTTGAGCAGCATGCTTCTTTTCTCTTAATGTCTCTAAGACTATTCTCGAGTCATTGTTCATGTTCTTGTGCATCCTTAGAATACACCAGGATGTCATTAATAAAAACCACAACAAATTGATCCACATGAATTCGGAAAACCCTATTCATCAAATCCATGAATCTTCTTAGTGCATTAGTCGACCCAAATGGCATGACCAAAAACTCATAATAGCCGCCTCGGGTTCTAAATCACGGAGTCTTGACACATCTTCTTCCTTACCCTCAATGATAATACCTAATCACGAATTACATCTTGAAAGACACGCTCCTTTCAAGCGATCAAAGATCTTCAATTCTCGTGATGGGTACTGTTTTCCCACTTTGTCACCTTATTGTCTGCCCGATAATCGATGCTGCTCCGTGAAGTGCCATCTTTCTTTTCCTGGAAATAAAGCAGGTGCACCCCCGAGGATACCTTTGGTCGGATAAATCCTTTATCTATAAGTTCTGCAATTGACTCTTTAACTCTTTGACTCCATTGGAGCCATCCTGTCTGATTGCCCTTGACATAGGTACATTCTGTGATTCATTTCTATAGCTAAAGTCCACCTCTCTCATGTGGAATACAGTAACTCTTCGGGAATACATCTGGAAATTCCACCTCTTTGGGATCTTTTTCTACATCGACTTGACCTCTCTTGGAGTCAGTATGAAAGCAATGTCTCATCCTTTCCTCATAATTCTTCTAGCTTGCATAATGGAGATGACATTAAGACATTACACTTGATCAATGCCTTGTACTATTACCTCGATGCAGTCGAGCATTTCCAGCACTCTAGTCTTTTGTCCACGATCAACGATAACTCGGTCATGAACTTGATCATGCACAGAATCGAGTCAAATTCTCGGAATGGTAGGTTATCAAATCAGCGAAGAAACTCTTTACCTGTTTAGTATAACAATGGGACCCAATTTCTATATATGTTATTCACAGTAACGTTGTGCCCCCAGCGGACTAGTTACATGCATGTCATATGCTAATTTCTCCATTCAGGACTTTGTCAAATACATGCTCCATTGCACACATATGAATAGGTAGATCGGGGATCGATGATGCATCAAATCTCTATATGCATATAAGAAAATATACCAGCTATAACCTCGGGAGGCATTCGAGTCCTCGAGAGCCTTCATAGCATATGCTCGTCTTTGGTCTTTAATAGGCATGGGACTGATCTCTTGTCTCAAAAACTATGCCTCCTCGTCCTTTATCTTGAGATGGGCCACTCGGCCTACCACGATCGAGTCGAAGTGGTGTCGCCGGGCCTTCTCTGCCACTTCCTTGTTGGCTTCCATCGTTTCCCTAACTCTTGAGGACAACGTAACTCAAATGCTGAAGGCTTCCACATGAAAAGCACCCTCACATCCTTTATCCTGTGAGCTCTAAATGCCTTCTATAGCCCAGTAGGGCATTTAGGAATTTCTCGAGTCTAGCGGAAGCACCTCTACCACTGCCAGTTCGTGCTTTATCTTGGACCTTTGTCTTCCTGACTCGTAGACGGAACTATATTAAGTTGGTGGAGATTCTCTGGCTCTTTTTCGGAGGAATGACTCCTCTAGAAACTTCTTGTTTGAAATCTTTCTTTCTTTGCTTTCGTTCTAGTTTCCTCTGCTTTCATTGCGGCTTGGACCAACTAATAGAAATCCACGGTTTTGAGAGAAGTCATAGGTGCGAATACTTCTTGATGGAATCATGCGATCCATCCTCAGGTACTGCAAATGCCTCGGTGAGGACCAATTAGTGCATACTTACTAAGATAGCTAAATTCTTTTTCATATTGACCAGATAGCTCCTTTGCTTCGGAAATTTAGGAGCTGTTTCCACTTGGAATCCACTATGCATTTCGGTAACATACTTTGCCTGAACTCTTGAACAAAGAACTCCCCGAGTCATAGGTTGGAATCCTTGGACTTTTGAGCACTAGTTTCCACCGATCGTATGCCTCCTTTTTGCCAATAGTGAGGTGCACATAATGCTCTACGATGAGGAGGACATGCCTCTTCTAATACCCTTTCTATTTTCTAACGAGTGGCTTTCTCACGACTCTTCCATTGCTCGACCCATAGATTCCTCTGCTCCATGTCTTCTTACGGTATGCAATGGGCTTTAGGGAGAGAATTGATCTATCAAAACCCAGGAGCCATGTCTTGCGATATTCTCAGCAAGGCTTCGGTGGGCTCATTTGGTATTACTTCAGAAGGTTCGAAGTGATAACCTACTTGTTCTCTTGAGTTAACACTCGTGACTATCACCCGGGAGATCCATACATACAAAACACGAGGACATCCACATCGAGGCCCGCACATTACTAAACATAGGCTTTTCTATCAGATATATACTCTATTCAAGAGCCGCTTAAAACTAGGCTTTTCCAGAAACGCCTAAACCTAGGCTGCGATACCCAGCTAGCGCGAGCGCCATTCGTCGTAGGGATGTCAGTGAGGTCTTTTTTTTTTTTTTTTTTTTAAAACTTATAACCTTTACACTTACATATTCATGGAATGTTAAACAATTAACTTGTATTACATTACGTAGCGACGGATTACAAAATGCAAATACAAGCTCGAATATGGAAATGTTCAGCATCTCACCAATGTTACATTGGATTCTGAGAATTTCATATACAAAATAGACACAAGGTCTTCCCGGTGGGCACTTATGGATGTGGCCTTTATTTGCTTGATGTGGATTGCCTGGATTCTCACGATTTCCTCATACATTTTCTACGGATTGAACACGTGCTAAGCTTTGCGCTTAGTGGGAATATGACTTCTATTAAGAGTCACCGCGCCGATACAAATGCATATCACACATATACTTGATTCTGATTCTTATCATTTCTCATATATACTTATCATAACCGATTCATTTTCTTATCAACATCATATACTTTTCATGTCAACTTGTATTTTACTTCTTGTTCTTGTAGCGTATACTATCATCACATAGTAGTGCTATGGCTTCTCATATCATGTCCATATATTACTCTCATTTCGCTGCGTATACATCATTTTAACATGTTTCGTAATATAAACCTTAGAAGTGGATATAGGAAACCATGAGGGCCTGAAGGTGCTGTTATTATTGTGTGAGACAATATACTATGCCCGGTAATATGATACCTGAAGGTATCATCACTGTATGAGACAGTGACCATCCATGAATGTTCTGAATATGGATACCTCAAGGTATCATCTTCAGATGGAGCCAAAGTGAATGAGCCAGCGACTTCATCCATTTAGTGCCCTTAAGATAACTAAGGTATATCATCGATGAGCATGCTGACTATTCATGAGTGCCCTGCAATATGATACCCGAAGGTATCATCACCGTATGAGACGCTGACTATTCATGAGTCTCTAAGAATATGATACCCGATCGTATCATCACCGCATGAGCCAAGACCATCCACGAAAGTGCCCGAGAAGGCTATGGTGACCCTTTCGAGGCCAACCGGATCCAAATGGATCCATGTCATCTAATTCCAAACGCGGGCCTAATGATCTCAGATATGTATGCCGCAGCGAATCGGCTTTTCCTAATAAGACGCTATCTATCCTCTACCGTGTTCTAAGCAGACAATCAATATGTATTTTCTGTTTAGTATAAATCTCTTATTCCCGAATAATTATTGTTATTCGGTAATCATATGTGATATATAAATATACAATCATTTATTCATAACTTTGCATTTTTCATATCTCATTATATGCATAAATAAATATGCTTACCATGTATGCTTACGAGCTATTTATGAATTCATAATAGGCATTTATAAAATGAATAACTATGGTTACCTCGTGACGCCTACTGTTTTTCTGTGTTTTCTGAACTAATAAGGAGTTCCAATCTTATCATGTTATCTATTGATGAATTCCTGACTCAATGAGCTTCCTAGAGTCTCAAGAACACTGGACCTGAGTTCGACGAAGAAGCAGGATCTTCCGGGCTTGGAGGTCATGCGCAGCTTGCCTGGATGAGCCGACTAACCGACGAGTCGCGACCGGGCGACGAGCTCGGTCTGGACACCTGGGTCTGGCATCTAATATCTTTCTGCAAGGCGGATGGATTCTTGACTCAATGGGCTTTCTATAGAGTCCAAGAAACACTCAAATCGAGTTCAAACTAGCAGTTATGACCTCCGGGGTCGCGAGGTCGCGCAGTATCAACCTTGACGAGTCGACCACCTGGCTGACTCCACCAATCGCTCACCGCCGACGACCACCGCAGGATCTAACACCGCTCACCGCTGACTCCACCAATTTCCGCTGGTGACGCACCAATCGCTGATCCACCACCGCTCACCGCTGGATCCATCACCTGCGACGATCACCGCTGCGACCCACCACCGTTAATGTCACTCACCATTTGACTATTCAGTAAAAAGACCATAACTTGGTCTGGCTGTGAGTCCGAATCGAGAGTTCAAAAGCCTAACATCAAGTTCATTACGTGGCTACAATTTCACAGAAGGACTTACTGCCAAATTCTCCTTATTTCTGACCCACCATTCTAAGATCCGGCTACGCATATGGTCGACAATAGAGAATTTTCTCTCGGGTCTCAACTTGCAATCAGACCCTTCATACACATATTTAGGAGCCTTAAAGCTCTTCTTAACTCAACCTTACAAGAAATGAGTCAGAGTTCCCAAACCCAAACCATACACAAGATAGAGGGTTCTAAAACATGTATCCATACTGTCTAGACCAAAACTAGACTTCCATACAACCCAAGACATGTGTACAGTTCCATACACACCTAGTTTACATACATATATTCATGGTTCCATACTTTTCTATACCAAAACATAGTTCCATACTTTTCTATACCAAATCATAGTTCCATACAAAACCATATTTCTATACTCATTTTTTGTAGTTCCATACAAAACCATATTTCTATACTCATTTTTAGTAAGCCCACACTCGCGATCTTCTTTCTTTCTTCTTCTTCCTCTTTCTTTTTCTCTTTCTCTTATCCGTATTTGCTCTCCCTTTTCTCCTACCAAAATGATATTTTTTTTATTTTATCTCAGATATTCGATCTTATCCCCTTTTCTATCACTTTATCTCCAAACTCTTCTAATATTTACAAATCACTATAATATTTTTACATAGCCTCTAATCTTCTTTTTTATTATTCATAATTTAACTTGATGATATTCCTACTTTTGTTTTTTTTTATCTTTATTTTATTCCGAATAAATATACCTTTATGTTTATTATACCCAAAACATGTTATAAAACTGTTAGGGTATAATTTGGGGTGTTACATAAAAGATCTCTCATAACTCTCGCCCGAACTCTCAACACTCAAAATACATATAAGAGCGACCCAAAGAATGAAAACCCTCATAAAAATCTCACATAAATCCCCAATAATAAACACACCCAACGAATAACTCTCAAAAGTCGACATTCACCCAATAGAGAAAGATATTATACAAAAATGCATTATTACCCTTCATTTTTTTCTTTTTTTCTTCTTTTTTCAACCGATCAACTCAATCCTCAACGATGAATATAAAGAATGAAATAACTCTTCCCAATCGTCAGCGAATGTCTGAATCCCCCCTCTCACAAAGTAATCTCTCAAGCCAAAACCTCTGAATCAATGCCAAGGAATGAGTGAACGAAGTGACATAACTACCCTCTATACACCAAAATGTGAAGAATCGTCAATACAAGTAAAGTAATGAAAGAGTAAGGTAAGCAACAACGAAAATAAGAAGGGGAAAGAACAAAGGTGATGATAATGAAGCGTAACCCAACGAGGGGGTAGGAGAATAACAATGATAAGAAAGATATACCTATTAGTCCAAACCTCACGAGACTCTCAACAAAGCATACATATATATCAAAGGGTCCCTACCCGGGTGTAGAAAAGATAAGTAGATCTATAAGAAAGAAATGGCTAGCACTAACCTGATTGGCCAGCACTAACCTGTCCAAATGGCTAATGTCATCCATAGGAACATGGCTGAAATCTTGACTCAATGAGCTTTCCATAGAGTCTAAGAACACTCGAATCGGAATTCGGACGAAGAAGTTATGACCTTCCGAAGTTGGAGGTCACACATGACTAAGCTGTCTCATTCGGGCAACCTACCTTACTTGCCCGAATGCCCATTTCCTGCTAGCTCCGGCACCCACTTCCCTCCAAAGACATGCATCTGGAAACTTGACTCAATGGGCTTTCCATGGAGTCTAAGAACACCCGAATCGGAGTTCGGACGAAGAAGTTATGACCTTCCGAAATTGGAGGTCATGCAGGACTAAACTGTCTCACCCGGGCAGCCTACCTTACTTGTCCGAACGCCCATTTCCGGCCGGCTCCAGCACCCACTGCCCTCCAAAAACATCCGGCTGGAAACTAGACCTTCAATGGGCCTTACGAAGTCTACACCCAAACGGAAGTTCATGAAGAAGTTATGACCTAAGTCGAGGTCCCGTAATCCAAACTGCTCACCGGCAGTTTACCCATTTGCCCGACCGCCATTCGATCGCCCGCACCACTCAGGCTCCAAAGACATCCTAGATGGAAACTTGACTCAATGGGGATTTCCATGAAGTCCATGACACCCAAATCGAATTCTGACGAGAAAGCAGCCACTGGTCGGGAGGTCACGCCACATGACTAAATCGGCCTCACCCGCACCTACCTACTTTCCGGACGGCCATATTTCCGGCCGACTCAGACACCCACTGCCCTCCAAAGTGGTCCATATGGAAAGTTGACTCAATGGGCTTTCCATAGAGTCCAAGAATCCGAATCGAATCGGACAAGAAGCTGCAGACCCTTCCAAGTCGAGGTCATTACTACGACTAAGTCGCCTCACCCTGACACTCTCTACCTTACTTGCTCGGACGCCATTTCCGGCCGGATCAAACACCCACTGCCCTCCAAAGGGGTCTGAATGGAAAGTTGACTAATGACGGCATGGAGTCCAAGAACACCGACCCACCGGACGCAGAAAGTTATGACCTTCCGGTCGTGAGGTCACACATGACTGTCGGCTTCACCCGGCAAATTTCACCTTTACTTGCCCGATTACCATTTCCGGCCGGCTCAGACACCGACTGCCCTCCAAACGGGTCCGGCTAGAAAGTTGACTCAATGGGCTTTCCATGGAGTCCAAGAACACCCAAATCGAGTTCTGACGTAGAAAGCAGCGACCGGTCGAGGTCACACAGATCCTACCGATCTAACTCACCCGGAACCCATCCGGGTGAACCTAGCCGGGCAGACCCAGCCGGGGTGCACCCAGCCGGGGTCCACTAGCCGGGGTACACCAGCCGGGCGAACCCAGCCGAACAACCCTTCCATTAGACTGTTCAGATTAAACGGACTATAACTTTGGCTACAGGGGTCCGAATTGAGAAATTCAAAAGCCTAACATCAAGTTCATTGACGTGGCTACCATTTATCAGAAGGACTCACTACCAAATTCCTTTCTTCCTACCCAAAAATCAGTTCTAAAGTCCAGGTAAGTCCTGCTACCCCACGTGGCGCCATGGTTCAACATACAATCAAACATTCCCCTTAAGGCAAAAACAAATCACCACACACCCCTTTAGGTATAAAGTAAATAAAGTAGGAGAAGACCTACCTCTGGAGTTTGGTTGTTTAAACTCCTAAATTTTGGTTCTATGGAGAAGCCCTTATCGTGAGGATGAACTTTTCCTTCATCTACCAAAATCACGGTCCGATCATGAAATCTGAGAGAAGGTGGAGTCTCCCTTTCTAAAACTCTCTCTTTTTCTCTTTCTTTCTTTTCTTTTTCCACCGGATCAGTTTTGGTCTAGTTAGAGAGCATGTTTATCCTAAGTCTCTTGACACCTCACTTTCCACTTGTCTCATAACCCACTTTTCTTCCCACTAAATTCCTCATGCAAAGCCTCTCCAAGACACCTAGCATCCACTAACATTTACCCTCATGCAAAACCACTTTCTCTAGACACGTAGCCTACCTACATGTATCCATGTGGTGTGGGACTTCATGCCACTTGTCATTTACTCATTTGTTCAATTGCCTCAAATACAAATCCAAGATGTCTTCGAAATCTACGAAATTCTTGACATGGTAGTTGTAGATTTCGCGAGATTCATTCAAACTGAAGTCCGGCTTCATCATCCGAGATCTAGAAAAATTCCTGATTTTGATCAATTACCATTTTATCCGCTTTTTAAAATTGTAATTTTCTGGTTTTACATTCTTCCCCTTGCCACTCCCTCATTCGAAATTCCATGCAAGCAAAAAAATCACATGCGTATGCAACGTGCACTATGTCATGTATGTAAACTAGTCATTTAATTATTTAACGACTACACTGCGTACCTTCATCCCTAAACAAGAAGGGATAGGTGGCCCGCGATCGTCCTCGCTCCCACGCCGCCTTCTCTCCTCCACTCCACTAAGTACCGCCACAAAGATTTCACTAGCCTCACCCGCCTCTGTCACAAAACCCATTCCCACTATCCATGATAAACCGTCCCTCCTCAAAGACCCCCATCCGTGTCAACCCCAATCTTTCCCCAATCCACTTACGAGTCGGATCAGAGTGTAATCCGAGCACTGGGACGTGAATACCCCATGAACACCGACATGTCGAGCTAAGAAGCTAACCCACGCTACAAGGCCCAATCTCTCTCGAGTATCTCGAAGGGCCCAATAAACCTCGGTGATAGCTTTCTACGCTTGCCAAATCCGACCACTCATCTCTTAAGCATCACCTTTAAGAAGAGGTGATCACCAAACTCACCTTCTCGAAGGTGTCTCTAATCTAATCTGGACCAGTAATGGAGCTCTCTCCCACCTCGGTCCAGCAAATTAGTGATCGGCATGGCCTCCCGTACAAGGCCTCGTAGGGTGCCATCTGTATACTCGCCTCATAACTATTGTTGTAGGCGAATTCCACTAAGGGAAGTGCTCTTCCCAGCTACCCTTATAATCCAGGACGCATGCTCGCAAAGACGCCCCTCTAAAGACCTGTGATAGTCCTCTCCGACTCCACCATCCACTGTCCCAGGTGAAACGTTGTACTCATGGTCACCTGCAGCCCATACTTTTGGAAACTTTCTAAAAGTGCCGAAACCTCTGCCCTATCCACACTATGGATACCGTACCCATGTAATGACTATTCGAATATACAACCTACAGAATCTTCCAATGTGAAGGCCTATCCGCATTTGGCTAGAAAATGTGCCTACTTCACGAGCCTGGCCCACTTATCACCCATACGTAAGATTTATGTCTCTACTTCTGCAGGTCCATGGTGCGGGTTTGACATGCTCCCACTTCCACTCACCCACCTACAATGGCCGGCAATTTCACGGCTTCCGGTGCCTCAAATTCTTAACCCGTCGACATGTGAGACATCGCCTAACAAAGTCCCCATTGTCTCTTCATCCCGCCTAGTAGTACCGGTGACGAAGATCCCAGACATCTTCGTGCCACCCGATGCACAAGAAATCGTGAGCGTGGAACCCCGAGGATCTCCCGCCCGCATCTATCAACTGGGAACCACTACCCGTCCCCCGACACGAAGACTACCACCGAATGGATGGTCCGTTCTCACACCAGACTCCGATCGTACTCTGCTCCTCGATGGACACTCAGCTCTACGACCGCCTAGATTCAATCACTCGTCAATAGAGATGACATAGCCACCAAATTTCCCAATGTGCCTTAGGTCTGCTCGCTGTATTGTAGTCCAAACTGCCCCACAGTCTCCAACATCTGCCACTCCCTGGAAGCTATACTAGCCAATACTCCCCGTGATTTCCAACTAAGTGCATCCGCCACTACATTTGCCTTACCGGGATGGTAATGCAAAGTGAAGTCATAATTCTCTAGGAACTCCATCCACCTGCGTTGCCTCTTATTGAGGTCCCACTACGTAAAGATATACTTCGCACTTTGCGGTCCCGAGCACACTAACCGTCGCCATATAAGTAATGGCGCCTAAATCTTCAAGGCGAAGACTATGGTCGCCAACCCATCCATGTCGGAATGACATCCAACCGATATGTCTACTGACCCAAGGTCCCCTATGAGCGCAATCCTGAGATTCACTACGGGCTTCAACTCATCACAATAACTCTCAATTC
The DNA here is from genome assembly GCA_016808115.1 of Tetrastigma voinierianum. NCBI lineage: Eukaryota > Viridiplantae > Streptophyta > Magnoliopsida > Vitales > Vitaceae > Tetrastigma > Tetrastigma voinierianum. The sequence goes on along the minus strand of JAEQBH010005228.1, from coordinate 102,301 downwards.
TAGGTCTTAGGGAGACTTTCTCCAAACACTGGCTTCTTTTCCGTATATCAACCAGTCTGAACTGATTCACATGCAATAATGAACCTAATGCATCAAACAACAATTGCTTCATCTTCGACGTGCCATCTACACATGTTAAATGGCAACAACGTTATTAAATTTTCTATACCAGTCTAAATAGTAGTGCACATGCCAACTACTAATAGACTTACTCATCATGAACTAACCCGTTCATCACCCCTTTTTCCTTTAGTGGTGCCAACTGCTACCCACTAACACAACCCAATTCGATTTTTTTTCGAATTCTGAAGACATTCATCTCCACATGCTATGTGGTTCGGGCACGCGCCATATACAATATGTCACATGCGGCTTATCTTTCCGAACCCCTAAGGTTGTAGTTCCTAACCTTAGCATTTCACCTTTTTCCTATATACATTATACCATGTATATAATTTCCTGCGCAATAACCGTGCAATCATATTTCCCATATACATCATACCGCGTATATGTCCTTCCGCACAATTTGTAACACACAATCACGCACATAGAATCAAAGCAGACATAAGAAAACACACATGCATGTTGTGACCTAATAGGTAACCTCCTAGGTAACCTCCTACCTGGACCTTGATACCCAACTATGATCTGGACATCCAATTTCCGAGCACTAAGTAACTATCACATCAAGCTCAACACCAGGCTATACCAAGTTGTGATGTTCCTACTCATCAACAAAGATATTCTGCACCCATGCCTCACCGGCCCTGTATTCAGATACCTAAGATCCGATACTAACTGCGGACGCCCCAAATTTTGAGGTCATTTTTTTTTCATACAAGAGTTTAATGTACAACTCTTTACATACCCAAAATATATAAATTATAATTGCTCTAACATATTTTACAAAATGCTTCTAAGGTCGCAACCCGCCTCCTTCGTACCACTACTCAATGGAGCGCCGCCTTCTCGTGCACCCGAGTGGGGTCCCACGAATGTAAGGAGCAAAGCCCAAGAGGATAATCTCCAGCGTTACTCCCCACCTAAAAGGCAATAATGCAACGACGATTTAAAACACATTCAAGTAAGATGCCTACATGAATGTCAATGCATGAATGTCCTCATGCCCATATCCCGAGTCACTCATCAACTCCCTCACACCTACCTAGGCCAAGTGTGAAATACCAACCATCATTTTGTTCCACCAATGACCTTTTTCCAAAACAATATTTTTTTTTTCTTTTAAAAATTTAGAAATCTATCGGTGGTAAACTTCAATGCTCATTTTCTCGATTTGGATCAAATTACGCGGTGTTTATGTATTTCAGGCCATGGATTTTTCTGTTTTCACCGTTTGACGAGACGCCGTCTAACATTTTCAACAACTTACATCGTCGATTCATGTCTAACCAGCAACATTTGGGTCTTTCACCCAAGGGGGATCTTACCCCATCTTGCTATGCTCAACACACTTATATTTATTTTCATTCCTTTTCAAAATCGCGGTGATCATTGATCTTTGTCCATTAATTCAGTCCACCAATCAACACCACGAGTGTTGGATCCACAACCGTGTACCCATGACACTCCATCGAACAATCTAACACAAGGTCGATCTCAACCATGCACTCACACCCATGTCATGCGATGTTTCCGTGCACGTGCAATGCTATTATGCCAAATGCATATATATAAGTGCTACATATAAAAGGAGAACTATACGTGCACACATACTCCTGCATATTCATCCATGCATTATTTGACATTTATATTAAAGTGCATACAACTTCCAAACCATGTTAATACATCATACAACATACCTTAACATGTCATATTCACACTGCATGTTATTCACACAAGCCATAACACACAACCTAATTGGCCATCACTAACCTACCCAAATGGCCAATGTCCTCCACAGGAACATGGATGAAATCTTGACTCAATGAGATTTCCATAGAGTCCAAGAACACCGAATCGAATTCTGGACGGCAGAAGCATGACCTTCCGCTGGGATACACACACGACTAAGCTCGCCCACCCGGCAGCCTACCTTACTTGCCCGAACTCCCATTTCCGGCCAGCTCCAGCACTCACTTCCCTCCAAAGACATCCAATTGGAAACTTGACTCAATGGTCTTTCCATGGAGTCCAAGAACACCCGAATCGGAGTTCGGACGAAGAAGTTATGACATTCCGTAGTTAGAGGTCATGCAGGACTAAACTGTCTCACCCGGGCAGCCTACCTTACTTGCCCGAACGCCCATTTCCAGCTGGCTCCGGCACCCACTGCCCTCTAAAAACAATTGGATGGAAACTAGACTCAATGGGCTTTCCATGAAGTCTAAGAACACCCAAAATCGAGTTCGGGACGGGTTAGCTATGACCTTCCCAAGCCGAGGTCCCGTTGTAACTAAACCTGGTTCTCACCCGTGCAACTACCTTACTTGCCCAAAAGCCCATTTCCAGACGGCTCTGGAATCCACTGCCCTCCAAAGACATTCGGCTGGAAACTTGACTAAATGGGCTTTCCATGAATTCCAAGGACACCCAAATCGGAGTTCGGACGAGAAAGTTATGACCTTCCGAAGTCGAGGTCACACTACGACCAACCGTCTCACACGGGCTTACCCATTTGCCCTGACGGCCATTTCCGGCCTGGGCCGCACACCCACTACCCTCCAAAGTGGTCCGGCTGGAAATTTTTATCAATGGGCTTTCCATGTGAGTTCAAGAACACCCGACCCGACCGACGAAAGCAGACCTTCCTGGTCGAGGTCACACACGACTAAGCTCGCCTCACCCAGAGGCCTACCTTACTTGCTCTGATGGCCATTTCCGTACGGCCGTATTAACCCACGCTCCAAACGGGTCCTACTGAAATTTGACTCAACGGGCTTTCCATGGAATCTAAGAACACCCGGACCTAATTCGACGAAAGTGAAGATCTTTCGGTCGAGGCTCACACACGATCGAAGTCGCCTCGACCCGGGCAAATTTCACCTTACTTGCCCGCACGGCCATTTCCGGCCTACTGCATACACCCACGGCCTCCAAAGGGGTCCATCCGAAAGTTGACTCAATGGGCTTTCCATGAAGTCCAAGAACACCCGACCTGAAGTTCTGACGAGAAAGTTATGACCTTCCGGTCGAGGTCACGCAGATCCCAACCGATCTAACTCCACCCAGTGGGGGAACCCATCCGGCTCAACTCCAAACGCGTATCTAAATTGCGCACCAACCGGGTACACTAACCGCGAACCCGTACCGAATAGCCCTTCCATTAGACTGTTCAAATTAAAACGTGACTATAACTAAGCACAGGGTCCGAATTGAGAAATTCAAAAGCCTAACATCAAGTTCATTGACGTGGCTACCATTTATCAGAAGGACTCACTACCACCCCTTCTTCCTACCCAAAAATCGCCCAAAGTCCAGGTAAAGTCCGCACCCCAATGTGCACTTCTCATGGTTCAAAATACAACAAAACATTCCCCAGGCAAAACAACCACCACACAATCTCCTTGTGGCATAAAGTAACCAAAGTAGGAGAAGACCACTCTTGGAGTCTGTCGAAACTCCTAAATCTTGGCCTCTTTATGAGAAGCCCTTTGTCAGTGGAGTGGATGAACCCTTCCTCTTGCTCGCCTCGAACTGCTGGGTCCGATCATCGGGAAATTTAGAGAAGGGAGTCTCCTTTCTAAAACTCTCTCTTTTTTCTCCTTATTTCTTTTCTTCCACCTGACGGCTGTCTGGGCTAGGAGAGCATGTTTATCCTAAGCCCTTGACACCTCACTTTCCACTGCTCTCCTAACCCACTTTCTTCCCACTAAATTCCTCATGCAAAGCCTCTCCAAGACACCTAGCATCCACTAACATTTACCCTCATGCAAAACCACTTTCTAGACACGAGCCTACCTACATGTATCCGGTGTGGACTTCATGCCACTTGTCATTTACTCATTTATCCAATTGCTCGAAATACGCGCAAATCCAAGATGTCTCAAATTCCACGAAATTCGGACATATAAATAGATTTCGCGAGACGATTCAAACTACAAGCTCGTTTCATCATCCGGCATCTTAAAATCTTATTTTGATCGAAATCACCATTTTATCTCGTTTAAAAATTAATTTTCGCTTTACACCATGTACCTTTGCTGCATGAATTCGAGAAAGTGCTATTGAGGAGTATCAGAAGTGGGATGTGTTCGAAGAAATTTCCTGGAGACAAAAGTCAAGGGGGATATGGCTGAAGGAAGGTGACAAAAACACAGGTTTTTTCCATAGAATTGTAAACTTGCACAGAAGAAGAAATACAATAACTAAGATGAGAATTAATGGACAATTTATCACTGGGGAGGAACAATTGAGACTAAGAATAGCAAAGGCTTTCAAGCTATGTCACAGACTCAAGGTGAGTTAGAGGGCAAACCTAGAAGTGGTCATGACTTCAAGGCTTAATGCTTTGAAGCCGATAACCCGAGTCATAAATTCATGGAGTGCGTAAAATGATCAATGCTCTTAATGATTTGAATGGAGACAAAGCCCCAAGGTCAAATGGGTACACGGTGGCCTTTTGGGAATCTAACTGGGGTACAGTTAAGGAGGATGTTTTGAAACTGTTTAAGGATTTTTTTTGAGACGGGAAAGTTCGTGCATAGTTTAAACACTACTTTTATCATTCCGGTGCCAAAAAATTGCGGGCAGCGATCTAAAGGATTTTGTGACCTATTAGTCTAGTGAATAGCTTCAGATAAATTACTTCAAAAGTTTTAGCAAACAGACTAAAAAAGGTGATGAGTTGTTTAATTAATAGTTTCGATTGCCTTCATGGAGTGAGAGGCAATTCCGACAGTTCTTTAATAGCAAATGAGATCATAGGTTCTATGGTAAAGGAAAGGAAATAGGCACTTTGTGTCGGATATCGAAAAGTTTATGACTAGATTAGCTGGAATTTCCTCCTTAATCTGGCTTCTTTAACAAATGGGTTTTGGCATAAAGTGGATTTCATGGATAAAATGGTATATTACCACTGCTTCCTTCTCAGTCCTAGTAAATGGTAGCCCTGCTGGTTTCTTTAGGAGTTCAAGGGGGCTAAGACAAGGGGACCCATTATCTCCATATTTGTTTCTGTCTCTGGGCATGGAGGTTTTCTCCATTCTTGTTGAGAAAGACCGCTCTCTCTCTCTTTCTTTGAGGCTCTCCCCAATGTGCCATAACTTCGTGGGAAGAAGTGAGGAAACTTTGCATAAATTTCTCATCCGTTGTTTGCCGATGACACCTTAGGTTCTATAAAGACCAAGATCAACTTTCTTCCTCTCGTACCGGATTTTGTTGTGGTTCGAAGCTTTTCTCGGCTGAGAGAATAAACTCGGGAGAAGAGTGTCATTATGCCAAGTAGGCTGCAAATGTAGGACCATCTAACCCTTTGAGCTTGGTTGCAAAAGTGGGGCACTTCCTACAACCTATTTAGGTCTTCCCTTAGGATGTCGGCAAGCCTCTACTTCAGTGTGGGATGGAGTTGAAGAAAAGTTCCGGAGAAAGCTAGCAATGTGGAAGAGGCAACACATCTCAAAAGGGGGAAGGCTCACATTCATTAGGAGCACACTATCAAACCTGCCAATTTACCTAATGTCCCTCATTCGGATGCCTAGGGGTGTGAGTTCTAGACTCAGTGAATTGGGCAGGATTTTCGGGGAGCAATGCTTCAGAGAGGAAGATTCATCTGATTAATTGGAAGCAAGTCTACTTAAGCAAAGCGAAGGGGGGTTTAGGCATTAGAAGCCTACTTCTCATGAACAAAGCTTTGTTAAGTAAATGGACTTGGAGGTTTGGTGAAGAGGATAACTCGGCTTGGAAAAATGTTATCAATTCAAGCATAATCTTTAGAAGGGGTTGGTTTTCGAGGAACCCCTGTGGGCAATGCCGGTTTAGGTTTACAAAGGCATAAATGCGTAGGTTTAAAGTTAAACAAGATCATGCTTTTTGAACTTGGGGAATAAAAGAGAATCGTATTCGAGTGATGTCTCGGTGTGGGAGGCGACCAGGCCTTCTTCCCTACTTCACATGTAAGGGACAAAGGCTAATGACTTGGAGATGGAGTGAGTTCAGATTTTTATAGGTCTAACCAGTAATAAACTTATTATCCCGTGACAAAAGGACAGAATAGTGTGGAAAGGAAATAAGAATGGTCGGGCTCTCGCGAAAGGGTACCGCGTTCCTTAACGAGGGTGGCCTCACCAAAGCCCCACCAATATTATTTGGAACCCCTAAGTGCCAACTAAAACAGTTTTTTACTGTGAAGTTCGACGCGAAGATAACAACGAATCAAGAAAGTGAAAAGGTTGCCGCCATCAAGCACATGTCCTTTCAGAGAAAAGAAAGAAAATGAAGTATTATATCATATTTTAATCCACGCCTACCACTGGGACTTATGGGTTAACCCCATCTCAAGTTAAGAGTTAGTCGGTCCCCGTCCCTTTATGCAAAGACCAATTACACAATAAATCCTCGCGGAAGCAGAACGCTAAAAAATTTGTGCAGGCACTCTCTCACTATCTTTGACTTAAAAGAAAATAATAAACTTCATGACAATAAGAAGCTTTTTCTTTCAACATATTGAAATGTTGTACCTCTAGCTCTCTTTTGTATTGGGCAACGATTATTCCAAATGTGGATATTTATATGGTTACATCCCTCATGAGTGGGTATAGGTCAATCTCTAGAAGCTAACTTGGTTGTGGGCGGTTTGTGCTCTCTACCCTATTTTTTTTAGGCCTGCATCTTTCCTTTGGGTTTGCCTTTTTGGCTTTTATTGAAGCTTGTTTTTTGCCTATCAAGAAAATAATATATTTAGTGCACTTTTGTCCTGAATTGCGAGCCTGATGGAATATACTTACAAATGCTATATCTTATAGGCTACTTAAGATAAAAGCAAGAGTATTACGCCCCCCAAAAGTGTAGAGGTTCTGAAGGGAGCAGCCAGAAATGGTGAGATCCAAGATGGAGAACCGAGAAATTGTGGGATTCGAAATGGAGACATATAGAAAATGTGAGCAAGAAACAAGAGGCTGAAAACAGGGATGAAAGCCCACAAACCAATCCCATTGCTGGATATGTAAGGGTTATGGTTTGGCTGCCTCCTATCTATGGTATCTTCTGATCCGGATCGCCATTGCCGCAGATCTTGAAATGTCCGAGCCTTTGGCCTTATCGGAAGTCTTTCTTGATCGCAGCCACTTGCTTTGGTATCTACTAAACCCAGATCTGGGAGATCGTCATCACTGTAGCAAAAATCTCCATCACTATCGCCTCTGCTTTTAATGTACAGAGGACGAATTCCGTAGCCCTTCACATCGACGCAGGAGCTCCTGTTTGTGTAAAACGAAAACCTAATTCGTCTCCATTTCTCACCATTGAAGCCGAAAATTGATGGTACATAAGCCAGCCATAGATGATCAGAATCGATTGTGGTTCGTTGAAGTCGCAGAGTATGATAATCGACGAAGGAACATACGTGATTCGATTCCGATTCATAGGAAAGGAAGTCACAGTAGGTAAACCAAACACCTATGAGGAACTCTTTCTTGGGCGCTATAACTGCAGAAAGAGCAAAACCCAGAAAGTTACAACCAGAGCGCCAATTTGGAGGTACCTTTAAATTTATTTCATTCCCTTCGCTGCCATGTTTGAACGGAAAAACAGTACTGAATGGGATTGAAACATTTGGGTCAGCACAACAACAACAAAAAAACCTGGGAAACAAAACATTATCTTGATTTCTAAACATTTATTTACATATTGTATTGGCTATAACCTATAAGTATTCTTTAAATGTTCATGGTTATTTTTCTTTCTATATTTAGCTGCTTGATTGGTTCTTTGATTGTAAGGTTGCAACGGTTTATATATTTCCATTATTTTGTGAAGGGAAAAGTATGTACGAGTGCACTGCGTACTAAAAATACGCAGATATATTGACAAGAATCGGTAATGATGCTGCCATTGCTTCAAAAATAATTGTTTTATCGTTAAATACTACTATAACATATTATATATTAATATAATATATCAGGTATACTACCATAATACGACATATGAAGATTCATAATATATTACGACATTATTTAACAAAGAATTATAATAATATTTATAATATGTTATGATAGTATTTAACAAAAACGGTTTTTTTTTTAAACATGTATTAGAACGCTTATTTCTCATTCTTAATCACTAATGTCTCATTCTTTTTGTATCAATGTACTGATCATACTTTTCTCTTTTGTGAATGAAAGATAGATAAAATCATTCACTCGAAATAAGTTTGATCTCAGACAGTACCGGTTTCATTTACGCGTAAACGAAATGCCTTACTACGAACTACTCTAGCTGCACTCGTAAAGCACTCGAATTTGACTCGAAGTTAATCGAGTCGAGCTCGAATAGCTTGTCATGTCTAGTTCCAGTATTACAATACCCTACTCTAGATACTTGCGAGCCTAATTGGGCTTTATTATTTTATTAATCGAGTCCAACTCAAGTTGATTTCAAGTTGAGTATAATTATTTATTAACTTCTTAATTGATTCGAGTTTTGTCGAGTCAAGTTCGAGTAGTTGACTACTTTTCTCGTTGATTTTCAAACATCTAAAAAAACAGTTCGATCGAGTATAAGCTCGAGTTTAACTTTGTATCGACTCGACTGGAGTACCCCCTAGTTTCATTCAAATACTGACTTCCTTGTAAGCGACTCCATCTTCCTTGTCAACATGGTTTGCCATTCTCAGTAAATCACCCTCCATCATGCTTTGGTACTTGCTAATTAGTTTGAAGCCGTTTCCAAATATGTAGCCTCGAAGAGCCCAAAATTGCATCGAGGAGCAATGATTTCTTCCAAATGATTTGCAATCATGCACCACTTGTGGATTACAAGTTCCGAACTTGATGGAAGCTCTGGCAATGCTGTTAGCCTCTAGCAATTTTGCTGCTCCGGCCTCCAAAGACTACAAAGTCTATCCAAGCTCCATGGCAAAGCATTCTCTTGAAATTTTCCTAGATCCAAGCAGCCAGAAAGAGACGGTCTCAAGACGCGTCAATTTACGGATGCCGGCTTCTGAAACTTCGTAGATTTCTCGCAAATTTTCAAATTCGACATAACATGTCGAGTCAAGACATAACCGATCGAGGAGGAGAGTTCTGTTATAGCAGTCCCGTCTAAACAAAGATTCAATGAGGATGGCTTCTTTTGTGTGATGTCCGGAAACTTCTCTAGCTTTGAGCAACTAGAGAGAACGAGAGTTTCAAGGGATACCAATTGATCCGGGCTTGGAAAACGCTCAAGGTTTATGCAATTTTCAAGATCAAATTCTGGAGTTTGTACAAATATCCAATTGACTGAATTTTACCAATCAGATATACAACATTCGTAATCAATACTTCTAGATTGGCCACCCTCGAGAAACCAGTTTCGCGAAAATAGAGTTCAGAAGATCTATATATTTTAAGTTATCAAAATCTTGTAACAAAAGACAAGTGATTAATTATAGATAACTGCAAATTTGTATGTGACAAGTAATGTTGGAATAAGAATGAACAAATGTGAGATCGAATGGTAATAAAGAGTACTTTGGGTAGAAGAGGACGCCATGATTGAGGAAGACAATACAAGTTTTAGGGAAAAGGTGAGAGTGAGCGATTCGGATTTTGTATGATCTCATACAAAATCAGCATGCACGAGAGGGTTTAAGGTTTGAAATTGACGACGGGAGAAAATTGACTGAATCGAACGGGGATCTAAAGGCGGGAGACGATGAAGGATCTAAGAGACAAGCTGCCAAGCAAAGGCTGCCTTTAGCTCTCGATGCTGCAGGAGAAAGGATCACGTAGATCGACTGGAAACTGGAGCTTCAACGTAGAGAGAGAAAATGGATTCTTGACTTTCTCAGTTAACTCGTGAGGGAAGAGTGAAGCCGCGAGTCTTGTGCTTTTCTGATTAACCTCCTTTTTTTATGTTCCGAGGCTTATTTGGTTTGTTGAGTACTGGTGTTCTTCAGTTTTAGTTGGGGATCACGATGTCCTCTTAGGTTTGATAAAGTTTTGTGTTGATTGAGAGATTAACACAAATTTTAGTGTTTTTCTCTCTCCATGTGAGAGCTATCTCTCTGTATGAGAGTTTTTTACTCTTTTCTGGATGCGCCATTCTTTGTTTCTTTTGAAGATGGAAGAACAGTTACGTGATTTGATGAAGGGTAAGATGGCCTTGTGTTTCCTAGTTTTGAAGGAAATGTTGAGGTGGGCCCATATATGGCGATGAAGGTGGACAAGCAAGCACAGGCTAGTCCATGACTCAAAAAACATGGTGCTGGCAAACCTAGCCCAATAGGCCTGCCCACAATCATTGGGCCAACCTGCGGCAGTTCGTGTCTTGAATGAGATCGAGCTCATAGGCCTGGTTTGGTTCTCTTGTTTGAAACACTAGTTCATGCTCAAAAGTAAGAAAACATACGTGTTCCAGTTAATTATGAAGGATGTTTTTCGATTGACAGTGTGGGACATAGTTGTGGAATTGGTATCCTCTGGAAATCGACTGCACATGTATCACTTGTTAATTATTCCCAAAACCATGTTAACTTAGTGGTGAGGGATAATGTTCATTGTGCATGGAGATTAACTGGTTTTTATGGGTGCCTGGAGAGGCGAAGAAGACGTGCTTCTTGGGATTTAGTGCGGAGTTTGGCTAAGGATCTAAATACTCCATGGCGTTGTATTCGTGATTTAATATTGAAAAAGGCGCCAAGATGGCAAAAAATGGATTATTGAACACCCGCAATGGCTTTACCGTGGGTTTCGATAGGCGATTATGGACTGTAATTTGCATGATGTGCCTATGCAGGCATCCGTATACATGGGTGCGGTCTAAGGGGAAGCCAAATTGCGTTGAGGAACCCCAAGAATGCCTTCATGGCTATAAATAATATACAATTTTTCATTGGCTGAAATTGTGACAACTTCTATTGGCCCAAGGAGAGCTGTGGTTTGAACGAGTTCAATTATTCGTAAGCTACTCGAGCTAGAATGACTAATCAAGTTTAATTCGAATATCACAATATTATACTCAAACTGTTCACAAGCTTAATGTGAAATTAATTGAAACTTAAGTATAATTATTTATTAATTTTTTAATTGATTTAAGCTTTATCCAATCCAATTTCAATAACTTAACTACTTTTTGAATCAAATTTCGAACATTTGAAGAAAAAACACTCAAGTCAAGTTTAAGCTTAATTCGACATCGACTCGACTCTTGGAGCCACAATAATGGCGCTGACAATCCCATCAAATATAATGAAGTTAGTCATTCAAGATTATGACTCATGTGAAGCCTATATTTGAAAGGTTGTAAATTTATGAGTCTATATATTAACAACATTTAATGTTTTTAATATTAGGGTTTTTTTATAGTTGGGGTAAAATGGAAATGATGATTAATTTGATTAATGTAATTTAGTCTGTCAAGATTTTTTTTTTATTACATTATAATATTCTATTTTTATAAAGATTTGAACTTAGGATTTCCTATAGGTCCATAAAGATTTAAACTAGAGATATCTCGTACCTCCATCTGATGCCTTTGCCATCATTCAAGATTATGACTATGTAAATGTCAAAAAAAAAAAAAAAGATTATGACTGTGTGAAGCGTATGCAATTTTAGGCTAAGTTGTGTCAATGAGTCTATATATTAACAACATTTAATGTTTTTAGAATTAGGGGTTTTTTTTTATAGTCAAGGTGATGAAAAGTAAGAGAAAGGGGTTAGGGAAAAGAAAAAACTAGGATTGATGTCTGGATGTTATTCCAAGGCTCAAGGGTTTAAGGTTCTTCCCAATACCTTTCTATTTCTCATAGTCTTTTGTACTCGTAGTTTCACAAGAATATGTTTTTTGCTTTTAAGCATTGAAAAATTTGTATCCCAGTTGAAGAAAGTTTCTCAGCAGTGCTTTACCTAAATTTATGATATCCCAGGAAGTTCTTGATTTATAATTTTTCATTCTCATTCTTGTTAAGTAGTTATTAACTTATTATTGTTAAGTGGTTGATATTTTTGAAATTTTTAAAATTTATGCTGATTTTCCCCTTTCAATTTCTAAACAAAAATCAGGTGGTTGTGGTGCTTGTGTTGTTCTTCTGTCCAAGTATAACCCTGTTCTTGACCAAGTAGATGATTTTACAGTGAGTTCTTGCCTTACCTTGCTTAGAAAAGTAAATGGATGTTCAATCACAACAATTGAAGGGCGCCTGCAACAAAGATGGATTCCACCCAATTCATGAAAAGATTCTTCTGACGATGTTTCAATGACTTTTGCACTTCGAATGTATGTCACTCTTCTCTCGCTTCGCCAATGCCGAAAACCCCTGTGCCGATGCCCCCACCGGATTTTCCGCTCAAGTTTCAAGCCAGTGCTATTGTAGGAAACCTCTCATTGCCAGATGGTATCGCCTCATTGCCGATGTTTGTAGAGTTTTCAGCGTATATCGATATGGAGGATTTGGGGTTTAATTCCTCTTGGAGGAAGGGAGATAGTAAAGAAGTGAAAATAAATAGCTTACCATTTTATAGTCCTGTTAGCATTGAGGAGCTTCAAAGATTGTTGGGTTTTGTTGAGGGTGGTTATGGGAGTCGGGTTAAAGTAGTTGTTGGTAATACCGACATGAGTTATAAGAATTAGAAAGCTTTGACAAATATATCATCCTTATGCATTCTCGAATTGTCAATGATTAGAAGGGATGATAATGGGATGATCATCTGAGCAATCAGAATTCATCTCTAAAGCCATTGCTCTAAGGGAAGGAAACATTGTCCTGGAAAAAAAAAATTTCTAACCATATGGAAAAAGTTGCTTCGGTTCAGATAAATTCAGCCAAGCCAGGAAATCCTGGTGATGGCCCAGAGGAATCATTTCCTGTATGATATTGCTACAGTACTTCTTGCTATAGGTTCATTGGTAAATTTGATGTATGGTCTCAAAAGCGAAGAGATTACAATGGAGGAGTTCTGAGGAAGGTCTGAGTTAGACGAAAGTATACTTAGTAAGTGTCAAAACCCAGACACCTGATCATGAGCATTTCTTCAGGGACCAAGATGAAGTTGTTTGAAACGTATCGAGCTGCTCCTAGACCCTTAGGAAATGAATTGCCTTATTTAAATGCTGCTTTAATGGCTAAGATTTCTCGCTGTGCAAGTTCTAATGGAATGGTTGTCAGTGACTGTCGGTTTGCTTTTGGCGCTTATGGGACAAAACATGCAATAAGAGCTACAAAAGTTGAAGAATTTTTAACTGGAAAAGTGCTGAGTGTTGATGTCTTAAATGAAGCTGTTAAGTTACTGAGAAGACGGTGTATCGGATTAATAACACTACATCCGGCCTATAGGTCTAGCTTGACTGCCGATTTTCTTTTCGAAGTTCTTTTAGCCATTTGGCGAGGTATATTGAATCACCCCTAATATTATGGAATGGATATAGCACTTTGATATTCTGCAGGCATTTAGATCACGGTAAAGTCTCAACTTTGCTAACTTTCTGAAAGCAGGAAGTGGAATTGAACAAATAGTATCATCCAGTTGGTGAGCCAATTGCTAAGTCAGGCCGTCATCCAAGCTTCTGGTTTGATACACTAACTCAAGTTTTATATCATGAAGCTCATGAGTTAATTTCCCTCTTATTTAGCTTTTCTTTCTTCGAAATTCAATCTGATAGTTAAAAAACAATGTTGTAGGGTGGAGGGCTGCTTTAAAGATGGGATGACATTCCTGCCTCCAACAAATTCTCCTGCAGGCCACTTTAGTACTAAGCCTTTGGCTCAGGTATCATACTTGCCTAAATCGTGGCAGATGGACAATGCAGTGATTTCTTTTAAAGATATCCCGGGGGAGAATTTAGGCATTAAGACTGGATTTGGTCCAGAACCTTTATTTGCCGATGATTTTACTCGATGCATTGATAAGTATATTGCTCTTTGTATATTCACCAATATCAATTTTCTGCATAATAATAACTGAATTAACCAATGAACTAGTTATATGTGTATAGGTTGCAGACACTCAGAAACATGCAGATATGGCTGCAGATCTTGCAGTGGTTGATTACTTATTATTGAAAATCTGGAACCATCCATTTTATCTGTAGAAGAGGTTGTCAAGAAGTCGAAGCCTTTGAGGTTCCTTCTTCCTTTCAACCAAAACAAGTTGGTGATTTCAAGAATGGCTGAAGGGATCACAAGATTCTCTCAGCTGAAGTACTTCTCATTTACTAGTACTCATACTAGTCTTTTTCATTCCTGTTAATGTTTTTCCTTCTTGTTGTGTTCCTTATGATGGCATATACTTTCAAAATTTTGCTCTTATAAAACTTGGGTCTCAGTATTATTTCTATATGGGAGACATAACCGCCCTAGTAGTTCCAGACGAAGACAACTGCATTGTGGCTTATAGCTCAATCCAAGCCCCAGAATATACACAGAGTAATTTATTACGAGATGTCTCAGGATTCCTGAACACAACATTCGTGGCATAACGAGAAGGTTGGCGGTGGTTTTGGTGGAAAGGCCATGAAAGCAATACTGTGAGTATATAATTGATGATTACTATGTGTGTTTAGAAGAGTGGACGGTCATCACTGATATGATGAATGAAGGTACTGTACGTGCACTTGCAGCATACAATCTACGATGTCCTGTCCGGATGTATATGAATTGGAAAACCGACATGAAAACAACAGGAGGAAGACATCCAATGGAAGTACATACAGGTGGGATTCAAAGAGGGATTGAAGATCACGCCTTACACTCATATTGATCAACATGGAATAGGCGATATGTTCCAATTATACCTCTGTTCATGGTTGGTGCCATTAAAAAAGTAAGATTGGGGTGCTTTTTCTTTGATATAAAAGTATGCAGAACAAACTACCCTTTTCTAAATCAGCAATGCGAGGTCCTGGGAGGCAAGGAACATTCATCTCCGAAGCTGTAATTGGAACATGCGTAGCTCCAGTTTTTTACATGGATGTAGATCTCAGTGAGGCAAAAACCTCCATACTTCAACAGCCTCGATTTTTTCTATAAGGGTGCTGGTGAACTTAAGGAGTACACTTTTACCTTCAATCTGGAATACATTGTTTTTCAAGCTCGCAGGTTAGATTGATATGATAAAACAGTTCAATATGTGCAATAAATGGCGAAACGTGCATTTCTCGGGTTCCAATTAATTATGAGGTTTGCCATGATCAAATCCAGGGAAAAGTAAGCATTCTTGGGGATGGATCAGTTAAGGTGGTTGGAGGATTATTAAAGGTGGGCCAGACAAAAGTGAAACAGATGACTGCATTTTCTCTTAGTGCAATTAAATGTGATGGAATGGGAGATTTCTTGGAGAAAATAAGGATCATACAAGCTGATACCTTGAGCTTGATTCAAGGGGGATTGACTGCTGGAAGTACTACATCAGAGTGTAGTTGTGAAGCTGTTGGAATCTGCTGCACATTCACAGAGCACTAACTCCTATTAAGGAAAAATTGCAGGAGCAAATGGGCTCTGTTGAATGGGGCATATTGATTCTTGAGGTAATTATTATCAGCATATTTTGTATATTTTAGTTTATTTGTTTATTTGTTTATTTATTCATCTGCTTCCTTTTTTTGAAATTATAAGGTTGAAATAGGGGTGTAAACAAGTCAAGCTACTCGACCTCGACTTGTGAAATACTCAAATTTGACTCGACTTATTCGAGTCATTCAGGTATTGCTGAGCCAGCTTCGAAGATCAACATCACTCCCAGCCTACTTATGAGCTTAATCGAGCTTTACTATTTTATTAATTGAGTCGAACTCCCGTCAAGTTCGAGCATAATTATTTATTAAATTTTAATTTTGCTCGAAATTTTATTAAAAATAGCCTCGAAGTAAATGACTATTTTTCGAGTCAAGTTTCGAACATGTGAAAGAAAGTTCGATCGAGCTCAAGCTTCAAGTTTCTTAATTAAGTCGAGTTCAAGCTTGGCTCTATATTGACTTGACTCAACTCGATTACACCCCTAGATTGAAAGAGAAGTATATACAATTAGTCAAATAAAGCCCTTGAGGTCTTCGCTCAAGTGATAAAAAGGGGGGGAAGGGTGAACGGGAGGTCCTAGGATTGAGTATTTATAAGAACAAAAATACTACAACGACATAATATATAGTGAATAGATGGAAAAAAAAAAAAAGTCAAATAAAGTTGGGTAGATTTAAAATTTTACTGTCTTATGCCAATTTTTGCTATTTTTCTCAATGAACAGGCAACAAGGCAAGCTGTGAACTTATCAGCAAGTTCTTACTATGTCCTAGACTCTTCTTCCATGCAATACCTAAACTATGGTGCAGAGTGTAGCACTGGTAAAATTCTAATTTTCTCAAAAGCGGCAAAATCAGAATTTTGCAAAACCGGTACTTTTCAGATTTCTGATGACCGAAACGATCTCTCCGTTGAAATCGCCTCGTGAAATTTAGCGCTACCACGCCGATTTCACACCTTGCATGCCTAATTTACAAAGTTTTCTGAGGCGCGGTGTCGATGACATGGTAAGGTTAGGATGCCACGGCACCTCAAGAGTGTGACACTTGGCATAAAAGGAATGGTCATCAGCCACATGATGAGTATGATTCCATGGCTCATATTGCCATGTACGTATGACGTCATAAAAAGAAAATAATAAAAAGAAAAGCATAAAATTCGGAAGCCACACATTTGGTCGAGAGTGGGAGAAATTTCTCCTTTTGACCTATACGGTCAATGCTCCAAAAAGGAAGAGAAAGTGCAAAGAGAAAGGAGGGAAATAAGAGAAATGAGCGGAAATGTGAGAGGAGGTGTTTGGTGAAAAAGTGAGTTAAAAATAAAGAAAAGAAGGAAAAGGAGGAAAGAAAACAAAAGAATTGTGAGAAAGTGAAGGAAACTAAAAGTAAAAAAACAATGAGAAAACGTAGATGCAAGAGGCTATGAGATCGGACATTTTAGAGAGAGAGCAACTCTCTCAAAATCCCGCTTAACTGACTATTTATTCTTTCTGCCGAAGAAAGTTGTTCTACGTAGAGGGCAACGTGTGGACCTGGGCTGGCGGAGTTTCGGCCAAACTCCGTGGAGGCGGGTTTGGTCCTACTTGCTTTACCCTCGCGAAGTGTTTTGTAAATGCTTGTGTTGCCTGAGGTCATATAGATAGCTGCTTGATCTGGCCCAAATCTCGAACCGAAGTGGAAATTTTGGGACACTGTCAACCGTATCGCTTTAGGATCGATTTGGGGCATTTGTATCATAATTTATATAATAAATCGCGTTTTATGTAATTCATCGAGATAAAATCATGATTGGTCTGAATTATACTTAATATAACCCGTGTACAGCCATCGTATGCGGTGATCATACTTACCCAATTATAATAATATAATCGCCAGTACAGCCATCGGAGATTTAAATCGCTAATCGCCTGCCGGGAGCCGACCTTTGGGCGCTGCTTGATCCATATCATGAATTATACGTGGTGGAACTGCACCTGAGAATGTCAGAGCAATTAATGATATTAGTATTTATATTGTGCTAAATGGTACTAATGCATTTCATATGCACCGAAATCCAGAAATAAAAGTGTCGACATGAAAATGAAATAAAAACTTAACACTGGCCAAGCAGTGCGAATTCTTCACAAAGATATTCTTCCTGGAGAATGGGGTTGGGGAGACAATCCAAATGCATCATTCGATGAGGACTACGACCGGCTTTCGAAGTTCTCCAACACATTCGCCTTATGTGAATTCCATATTTTTACTCACATCGTTTCTAAGAGTATTTCAAGAATTTGCACTAAGTTTTGTTTTGAAAACGTATATTTCTTTTCACGCTACGGCTTAGGCAAGCGAGGAAGCTCATGGCACCCAGACATGGGAATGAGCATGCATATTCAAGAGGATCACGTATTTACTGAAGGTGTGTTTAAATTGAGCATTGCATATGCACTTAAAGTGGAGTAACCCATTTAGGGTGATTCCACCACCGGGCAATAGCTCATCCCGTCGAGGGAACATTTTTCAGTAATAGCAACAGAAGATGCATTCTTCTAGATACCGATTTTCAAGAAAGCCCGGCTGTGGCTTGATGTTTTTGGATAATACATACCAGATGGTTAAATGTTATAACTTCAACCTACGTGAATATATTTGGTCATTATACTTTGCGAGTCGAACTATCGAATATATCGTATATTTAATGAGCGTTGACGCAGGTCTTTCCGCACTATTTTTACTGCGTGACGCTGGCTCTCGGCTACCGAAACGTATGGGATTTTCCTGTGTTGACTGGTCGGTCAACGGACACCTCGGTTTTGGGGCGTCACAGAGTGAGTGAGGCAAGTCCTTCAATATTCCCTCAAAAACCGTTTTTTGTTCTCAAAACAAGAAGAACAAGGATAATAGAGAAAACACGCTGGTCTCGCTTTTATTTTTATTTTTGTTCGAAAAACATGGAGAATCCGTGTAATTCCAAATTCATAACAAGAATAATTTTCGCAGAACAACAAAAATTCAGGTTATCTCGTGCTTTCAAAAATATTTTCAAATCCTCACTACTGTACAGACCCAACATACCCTAAGTTATATTTTTTACTATAATAATTAAACTCAGTAGTCATAGGAGGTAAATCTTTGACCGACAAACAACAATCTTAACTGGAGCATTATATATGACGGTGGTCGAGCCTCAACTCAGCCATGATTTAGGACAAAGCTAGTCCAACTATAAAGTTATACTATTTCATTTCCTTCCATTGTCAGGTTCATCCCTTAGTTGCATTCAACATGTTCAAGCTCAAGTGGTCCAAATTCTCGCTTAGATTTGACTTGGAAAAGTTTACATGAAGATGTTATGAATTTTTATGATTTTTAGTGAAGGATCTGTTAATAAGATAATTACATGCCCCGCTACTATTCTGGTCAGGGACATGTTTTGATTGGGGTGCGTAATAAATATATGATGTATTTTAGAGTCAGAATATGTGGTACCCGGAGGTTTTGTGATTATTTTTCTAATAGCCACACCACTCACACACCCCGATCCCGATCCGAATCTCGATCATAGTCCGAACCGGATCCGTGGCGTGATACTCCACCAGATGCCCCCGCCAGGCTCGTGATCAGTTAACTATAACCACTAACTTGTGACTATTAAACTTGTTTTATATTCTGTCACAAAGGATACAAAATACATATACAAGTTCTATATTTAATAGTGTTTAACATTTACATTGTTGCAAAAAGAAACAAAAAGACTGATACATTATACCAAAATCTTCCAATGGACCCCCTACTCAAGTTGACTCCTCGGTCGGTGATGGACTAATTTACTCCGGGTTTCCTCTTTCTCCGTGACTCACACGATTGGAACACCCGTGCTAAGTTTTACGCTTAGCTGAACATAAGCATGGACAACCACCAATGGCGATCGCTACAAGCTTATACATATGCATTATATATCTAAAACATATTTCTATAACTCGCAATTCCCTATCATCTTATATCTCATTGCATAAACTATCCTTTTCTTAGTTTCATGTTCATGCCTTTATACTATCTCCTTAAGATTTATATTCTTTACAATCCTCCTATTTCTAATTTTACATATCCATACTTGCTCATGTGTTCATCTTTCACGTTTGTTATAGGTATTTTCAATGTTCCTATTCTTTTTCAGGTTACATATTATGTCTCTAGTCTATATCTTTTTCATCTTTCAGTTCTATGATTTATTGCATTCTAAGTACTATTACATATACTTCACATACTTTTGTACGTTCTTATTCTATCATATACTTTGTGCTTTTGTATACTTTTTGTACTTTTTTTATGTTTATGTACTTATTTTCATATCAAGTCGCACAAGACTTTCTGCCTTTGTAACTGGTCTCAGATACTCATCGCATAGCAAGGCTACATGCTTCCTCATATCACATCATATTATATACTCTTTCATATACATTTCCCTTTTGTGTATAATTGCCTTTTCTTTTATATTCATAAGCCCGTAAATGCCTTAAGCGGATTCAGAAATAACTAGGTGTACTGGCGTGATTATCACCTCTGCATTTGAGACAAATGATCCTCGTCTGGCACACCCGAAGGTATCACATCACCGTACGAGACAAAGGACCTTATGTCATATGCTATCTCCCGTAATTCAAAGGTACTATCACTGTACGCGGTAGTAATTTCTATCTATTGTGGTGACCCTTGCGGGGCCACCTGATCCAAACGGGATCTATATCATCGACCCAAACTAAGCCTACATTCGCTTCCATGTATCTCGCCGCAAAGAACTGTGATCTTCCCTATGCATGCCTATCTATCCCTCTACCAAAGCCCTAAGCGCACAACTCACTTTATTAATGCTTTTCAGACATACATCTCATAAGCATGAATAACTATTGTTATCATAATCGCTATGTACATATACTATCATTACTTTATTCGTATTAATTCTCATATATATGTAGTTTCTTTCATATTACTTCTTCTCATATATCTATATATTACATATAGTCATATCTCTTTATATCATTTATACATTTCTTTATCATGATTTAGCTATTTCGTATCTCTCTATATTCCTACCACGCTGTGCTTTACTCATT
This sequence comes from Tetrastigma voinierianum, assembly GCA_016808115.1. NCBI lineage: Eukaryota > Viridiplantae > Streptophyta > Magnoliopsida > Vitales > Vitaceae > Tetrastigma > Tetrastigma voinierianum. The sequence goes on along the minus strand of JAEQBH010005228.1, from coordinate 81,593 downwards.
CACATTTTCATATATGTACCTATCATTTATGCAAATGTTCTCATTCCTATGCTTTGTCATCTTTTACTTATCTCTATTGTTCTCATCATTTATGCCTTCCTATCATGTGTTCTTAGCACGTTCCATCTTATTCCTTTTGTTGTGTCTATCATATACTCATATCTTTTACGTATTCCTATCATTTGTTCTTAGCATGTTCTATCTATTCATATAATCCTATATTCATATCATATTCATGTTCATGAACACATTTATACATATTGCATTTTCTATGTTTTCCTTGTTTCATGCCTATTTCATATGACACTTCATATACTTGTAAAGTATGATGTCTATGAAATCACGCCTTATTCATATATTCTTATTCCTCTATGAATCTATTTTACTTAGGAACTGGAATCCATCCAATAGGATCATCCAAAAAATAGTTATAACTAGTCATTTTACCGATTTTTCTAGGGACAATTTGTATTACTAATTTTTCTAGGGTCTTAACTTCCTATTTGACACTATCTCTTTGTACTCTTTTAAATCTAAGGTGCTAAAGGTTCTATTCCAACTGGAATCACCCAATTCGGAGCACCGAAACTCGAGTTACGTCCTAAACAACCGGGCTAATCTATGTTCGTGCCGAACCCGTGACTCGGGCTTGTACAATGGGCCTCACTTTGAGTGAATTTCGGGGCCACTTAGAGCGTAATTTGACGATACCTATTTCCTTTAGGTTTAATTTTCGTCTATTTTAATCGCCACTAATCACTCAAATCGGATAAGAAATGAGCAAGTTATGGCCAAAATACAAAAACTGGTTGAAATTGGGAAAACAGTAATAGGCATCGCACACCCCCTAATGTGTACCGGTGACACATCGCCAAAATGACCGTAACACAAAGTGTACCTGGTACATGTTCAAAGTGTACCTAAGACATCACCCCAAATGCCTAAAATGTGTCTTTTTCTCCCCTTTTTTCTCATGCACTTTCATCCATGGATCAATTCTATACTTCCTACACATATCAAAATCATTCCATATCAGCTTCAGAATCCTTTTCTACTCAATTCATCTTTCAATACTTATCTTATTTCCAAAAAACATATCATGAAATCCTTCCAAAACAATTCTAATATGGGTCATCCCATACATACGATCCAAACTGGTACTTCCTTAAACCTGGTGTCCGCTTCGACCACCCGTCAACCTCATGGAATCTAATACGTGTTGTCTCACGCCGTGAGGCACGCATATTACTGTGTAAAACAAAATTCGACAGTCTCGTATATCCATCCAACACAATTATATTTTATACATAAATGATTTATTACAATTGTATTTAATTACAATGTATACAAACTGGCTCCGCCTGCACTTTACAAAATTACAAAATACAAGATAAGGCCATCTCGCCGCTCGCCTCTAAGGCCCCTAAGCTGCCTCCATCCCCAAGCGTCTTCCAGACTCCAAAAAATAAATCTTCCACGACTGGTGAGCAAAGCCCAATAGTGGAATTTCCCTACTTGGATTACTCCCCACCTAAGTGCAATGCAATGGCACACAACATTCAACACATGCTAATATATCACTCATGCATATATTAACAAATTTAATTCCATATTTCCATGCTATTCGCCTTATATCAATAACATAAACTTACCACACGGGCTAAGGCACAATCCGGCGGTTCCTCTTGGAACAACCCACAATTTCACACCAACATGTTATTTTCTCATGGCAATAACATAACACCACGCAAATCAAGCAAAACACCCAAACAAATTCGCACCGTCCAAAACACTTCTAGTGGATTTTCTAACTCATTCCAAAGCTTGAACCGAAACCATGGCCATCCGTGCCTCAACAAATCCTCATCCATTACATAACCCTTTAAGCAAGAAGTAAAGCAAGTAGGAGAAAACCCTACCTTCGAGAGTTTGTCGAAACTCCCTAAACCGGAGTCCACGCTTGTCCCTTCGTAGAACAACTCTCCTTCTTGCCGCGAAAGAACTGACTCGTCACCCACACATGAAAACCTAGAGAGAAGGAAAGTTAATTTCTCTCTGTAAAAACGCATCCAAGACCTCCCTTGATCTTTTCTTTCTTCCTCCCTACGTTTCCCTTTTGCTTTTGTTTCTTTTCTCATTTCTCTTTCTTTTTCATTTTCTCCCCCACTTTCTCCCCATTTCTCCTTTCTCTCGATTTTCTCTCCTCTGGAGCATTCAACGATGGGTCAAAGGAGCAAAGAATTGTGTGGCTCTCACCCCATCACTTTTTCTTTTATTCCCTTTATTTCCTTGACATCATCCACTCAAGTGGATCATTGTGAGCCATGGATCATGCCACCCATGTGGCTCAATGTGAGCCATTTCTTTTATGCCAAGTGTCACACCTTTTGAGGTGCCATGTGGCATCTCCTTAACCTACCACGTGTCATCCGACACCCCACGTCTCGAAAAACGTGAAATCCCGACCACCTCGGAATCCAACGAAATTTGACGTGGTTGCTAAATTTCGCGAGACGATTTCAGTCTTCGAGAAGTCCGTTTCACACCGAGATCTAGAAAATTCCGATTCACGAAATTACCATTTTATCCTTCCTTAGAAACTGGATTTTCCGGTCTCCCCATTCTTCCTTAAAAGAATTTCGTCCCGAAATTCCATGCACATACGCATCCAACCTCGTGCATATGCGACCCTACACAACCCAATTCCTGCTTGGTGTGTAAACGCTGACCTTCCCAAGGTCACAATCACTGACAACCTAATGGGTCGTCAACCTAATTCATGTCATGAATGACATCCATAAACTGAGCCCTTGTCGGCTCACCAACTCCTAATGAAATTTCCAATGGGTATCCAAATCTTGAGTCGCTCTTGACTCCTATCACTCAACTCTAAGTTTAGGTGATAACCACGTCCGTGTGTCCACATCTCGAGTCTCTCCCGACTCCTATCACTCAACTCTAAGTCTGGGTGATATCCATATCAGTATGTCCTCATCTCGAGTCTCTCCCGACTCCTATCACTCAACTCTAAGTCTGGGTGATATCCATATCGTATGTCCTCATCTCAAGTCCTCCCACTTATCACTCCAACTCTAAGTCCCCAGCGAGGAGCAAACCATATCCCTATGTTTTCCTCTCGAGTCATAGAACTTTTCGGCTTACACTTCGAGCCTCTTATATCCATACAGAAATTCAGGATCGCTCCTCGGGTCTCTTACACCCACACACAGCAAATCTGTGGATCGCTCCGGTCTCTTACACCCACACATAAATTCAGGATTTCTCCTCGGGTCTCTGAAGACCCAATACGTAAATTTCTGATATACCACTCTGGCCCTTACACCCTCACGTAAATTTCTGGATATACCACGGTCTCTGACACCCCTCACGTAAATTTTTGACATACCACGGGCCCTTACACCCCTCACGTAAATTTCCTCGGATCTCTCCCTGCCCTTACACCCACACGTAAATTCAGATCTCTCCTGCCCCTACAATCCACATAGAAATTCAGATCACTCCCGGTCTCTTACACTCCACACGTAAACGGGACATCTCCCTGCCCTTACACCTCACGTAGCTCGGGGATCGCCCCGGTCTCTTACACCCATACGTAAATTTGTGACATCTCCCTGCCCTACACCCATACAGACCTTCGATACTACCGCGGGTCTCCTTCACCCTAACCTGTGTTTCTCACCTTAGGATTAACGACCCCTTCGCCATTCAACACACAGCTACCTTCCTCATTTTCTCGATTCGAACTATGAGTCTTCGTCGACGTAGTCCCAAAGACCAACTCAACTCCACACTCACCAAGAGTGGTGAATGACCATACCGTGCACCCACAACTCGACCGACGCGGATGTCTCCTCGTGCACCTCACCCACTCGATGCGATCCCCCTTCGGGGTCCACCATCAGCTCACAATCCCGACCTATCCAATCAACTCTCACCCTACCTCCTAGGGGAAAACATCCACATCTGGCTTCTCGAAGGTCTCAACCTCTAAGCCCAAATCACACACCGTATGCAACAATGAATAAATATGATGCATCCACCCGAACGCTTACTCTAGTCAACAAGGAGAGAGTAGAAACGCACCATGCATATCCGGGCCATCCGAACGCCGCCCCTATACCACGAGATCTCCGCTCCTGAAGACAGCCTCCCGCCTCATATGCCCAAGCCGTCTGCAAATAACATCGTCCGCCCCCGGGCCCCGACTAGAATTCCGCCTCGGTGAGTCCCCGGTGCGACCGACCCGAACACCCACACCCCCGCCTCCCGCCCACCGTACCGGGTCGAAGGTGCTCGATAGCGCTCCGAACCAAACTCGGTTCCTCCTCGAATCTGCACTGGGTGTGGAGGAACGAATCAGACGCTCTCGTGTTCTACAATGACCGGGATCAAGGCTTGTCTCCAAAAATCCCGGGATCCCCCGTCTCGGGGACAATCCGGCCTCACATGTCCGGCCGGCCTGCAAATAACATATCACCCGGCCTTGCTCCGACCAACCGCCCAATCCCGTCCCGGTCCCGAACCGTGTAGCGTGTCTTCCCGCCCTTCCCCGAACTAGAAGAAGGCTGGTCCTCCCTCTTACTACCAACACCCGCATCCCGAGTGTTTCGAGCATCCTCGACTTCTCTCTATGGTCAGGGCCGTCCCAACCATCGAGCTCACGTCCCGTAGCGGTCCCACGATCCCGCTCCCGAACGGACAACTTCACCCCCACCGACTTCCTAACTCGCCATGTCCGTGGCCACGTAATCATCGCAAATCGGGCTAACTCGTGAATCTAGCCACGTGAAATTCATCACAACTATCGCCCCTCGTCTGGGCCTCCAGAACTCCCGGCCTTCGCGATGCCTCGCAGCTTCTCTCTGAAGTACTTACCCATGAACAGCTCCTGAAACTCTGCCCATGTCATAACCTCTAAATCTCTAGAAGTCCTAACCCATCTCCACCATACCCTGCCTCGCCCTAGCCGGAAATGCGCACAACTCCATCCCGACAAAGATCGGAGGCGATCTCCATACCTCCAATATACTAACTGCATAACCCAATGGTCCGTCAACATCTGGATCTCCTCCCCGTGAACTGCCTGAGGATGGTGCGCCTAAACCCCGGGAAGTTACTAAGACCTCCCCCGACTCACCGCTATGTCATTCCGTGGCGATAGCGCGCCGCAACACTCCACAGCCCCCCGCAAAGGTACGATCAACACGGCGGTTTGTCAAATGCTCTGGGTGGGCGGTCCTGACTGCCCCGTGGATGTCCCTCCACTCACCCTTGTCCTCTACTAGCCATCTACACAAGTCAATGGTAGATTAAATTCCAATGCAGTATCCCTAAGACTCAGACACAGCCCCGAGATACTATTCATACACCGAAATTTTTTTTTTTTTTTTTTTTTTTTCATACTCCATGTCAAGGCAATTAATTTCAATAACGTGTCTCAAGGGTGAAAATGCAGCCTCGATACACTATTCACACACCGAAAAAATTTTCACATACTTCGTTGATGCACTTATACTAATTTCCATATAAATATTTAATATATTAAATCATACACAAGAAAATTTTGTACGTTCTTATTCTATCATATACTTTGTGCTTTTGTATACTTTCTTTTGTGCCTTTTCTCGTTTACGTATCATTTTCATATCAAGTTGTACCTGGGTGACTTTTGGCTCTTGTAACTATCTCAGAGATTTCTCTCATCGCATAGCAAGGCTATATCATATCACATCATATTATATACTTTCATACATTTCCTTTGTGTATACTCGTTCCTTTCTTTATATTCATGTCCTGCAAATCCTGTGGCTGATCTAAAGAAATAATCGGTGTACCAAGGTACTATCACTATACGAGACAAAGGATCTCTGGCCTCTGTTAATACCGGTATCATCACCGGCACGAGACTGACCTATGTCATATGCTAACTGCACTCCAGCGTACTATCACCGCACGCGGCGCTGATTTCTATCTATCGTAGACCAAGGCCACTCCGATCCAAACGGATCTATATCATCGACCCAAACGGGGCCTCAATAATATTTGTCTATATCTCGCGTGAAGAACTCGTATCTTCCCTATGTGCATGCCTATCTATCCCTCTACCAGGTTCTAAGCGCATTAATCGCCTTTATTACGCTTTCTCGCATATCTCATAAAGCACGAATAATCATCATATCATAATGTTTAGCGATATATACTATCATTACTTTACTCCTCAGATTAATTCTCATATATGTAGTTTCATATTACTCTGCCTCATATATCTATATATTATATATAGTCATATCTCTTTATATCATTTATACATTTCATCATCATGATTTAGCTATTCTTGTACTTTCTATATTCCTATCATTGTATGCTTTTACTCATTCACATTTTCATATACGTGCCTATCATTTATAAATGTTCTCATTCATATGCTTTGTCATCTTTACCATTCTATCGCTCTCATCATTTATGCCTTCCTATCATGTGTTCTTAGCACGTTCCATCTTATTCCTTTTGTTGTGTCTATCATATACTCATATCTTTTACGTATTCCTATCATTTGTTCTTAGCATGTTCTATCTATTCATATAATCCTATATTCATATCATATTCATGTTCATGAACACATTTATATATATTGCATTTTCTATGTTTTCTCGTTTTCATGCCTATTTCATATGACACTTTATATACTTGTAAAGTATGATGTCTATGAAATCACGCCTATTCATATATTCTTATTCCTCTATGAATCTATTTTTACTTGTGAACTTAATCCATCCACCTGATCATCCAAAATAAAGCTATTGCATTTTCACGCCAACTAAGTATTCTACCGATTTTTCTAGGGACAATTTGTATTACTAATTTTTCCGGGGTCTTAACTTCCTATTTGACACTATCTCTTTGTACTATTTTAAAGCTAAGGTTCTAAGGGTTCTATTCCAACTGGAATCACCCAATTCAGAGCACCGAAACTCGAGTTACGTCCTAAACAACCGGGCTAATCTATGTTCAAAAGCTGAACCCAGAATTTGGCTTGTACATGGCCTCACTTTGAGTGAATTTTTGGGCCACTTAGAGCCGCACTCGACGATACCTATTTCAGCTTGATTCTCCTGAAGTTCATTTTAATCGCCACTAATCACTCAAATCGGATAAGAAACGAAAGCAAAGTTATGGCCAAAATACAAAAATGGTCGAAATCGGAAATGTACGGTGTACCGTACACCCCTAATGTACGGCATAATATCGCCAAAATGACCAACACAAAGTGTACCGGTACATGTTCAAAAGTGTACCGGTACACACGTCTCTTAAAATGCCCGTAATGTGTCTTTTTTCTCCCCTTTTTCATGCACTTTCAACCATGGATCACTCCTATACTTCCTACACACATCAAAATCATTCCATATTGCTCTTGTAATCCTTTTTCTACTCAATTCATCTTTCAATACTTATCTGCTTCCAAAAACATATCATGAAATCCTTCCAAAAACAATTTAATATGGGTCACATCCCATACATGATCCAAACATAGAGAGTTGTTAGGGTTTGTTCTAAACCCTAACTTCATTACACACTATTTAACCATGAATTCAACCTAACAAGGGGATTCCTTACTTAGTAGTCTTGTCTTCGTGGGTTTTACCAACCTTATCCCTCAAGAAATCTAAGGTTAAGATGCAATTCAATCAAAACCCTAGATTTGGAGACAAGCATTTAATCATATAAAGCCTTACAATTCCATGTGATCCTTACAAAATCCAAAGTTCCATACCTTAATTTGGCTTTGCTTGCTCTTCTCTCCTTCTCTTCTTCTTCTCTTCCTCTTCCTCTTCTTCTTCTTCTCTCTTTTCCTCTTCTCTCTCTCTCTCTACGATTTGGTCTCTCAAAAATGAGAGACCAATTTGCTCTTATCTCATATTTTTGTTAAGGCCATGTTTGGCCAAGTCAATTTTTAACACTTTGCTCATTTTTGCACTTAAGCCCTTCCATTCATTATTATTTCTATCCCATCTTTTCTCTAATTGCCTTGAATCCCATAACTTATTAAATTTCTATTTTGGCATCCCATCTTTTAATCTTATGACACTTAAGTCCTCAAGTGGTAAATTACATATTTACCTTTGGCTTTATTATTAATCTCGGTCTCTAATTTTATTTCGAAAAATTTCCATTTAGTTTTTGGCCATACCCTAAACAAGTCCAAAACTGCTGCAGATATTTCTACAAGCATAACTTTCAATTTTGTATCCATATTTGAAACAGTGGATTTTTCGTAGTTTATAATGTTTAGGGTTTCCACAGAAATCTGTATTTCTTGGTGGCGTTTGTTTTTTGACTTTTTGCTAAAAGCAAAATAGCTTTTAGCATTTAAGATGTTTGTTTTTTAACTTTTTGATGACTTATTGTTAAATTTTTTAAACTTTTTGCTGAATAGAGAAGGCCAAAATATTTGGCGTTTTTGGTTTATTCTTAATGCTTTTTTTTTTTCTATTAAGAAAAAACTAAATATTGAAATATGAGAAAATCGTATACCTTATGATCCAATCGAAACTCTCATGATCTATTCCATGCTAATTAAGTAAAATGATACGTATTTTTAGTTTTTTATTTAAAAATTTATTGACTCAAAATTAGATAGAATTTAAAAAGTTGATGTTTTTTTAGAAAAAACAAACAATTCAATACTTAATCCTATTTAGCACTATTCAGAACAAAAGTTCTATTCAGCATTAAGTTAAAAAAAAGCAAACCCGAGTCTTTTTTTCCTTGTTGTACAACATCTTCTTCGATGCATAAGGCTTTAACATTCTTTTTGGGTTGCTTCTTATAGATAGGAGCTTTTGTTCAAGGAATTGGGTTTTTTATGCTTGAGGAGTACTTATCTAATTCAGATGGACTGGTTATCCCTGAAGGCACATGGACATACAAGATCCCAACAAATGACAATTCACATTCCGAGACGCTCAATGTCGAGGATTATGAACAAATGACACTCACAAGAAACGACTTCTTTCTTCTAAAGGTATATTCTCTTTATCACTTCATTGATTAACAAAGTAAGGGAACATATATATTTATACTCTAAGGTGACCTTTGTTTTTTAACTTTTTCATGACTTAGTGCTGAAATTTCTAAAAAGAAATCTCAATAGAAAAAGCTAAATAGTTATCTTCGAAAAGAGGAAACACCACCCTTGCCCAACAAGGAGAAGAGCTAGTAGCACTCACTATCCAATGTTAAAAAACAAACGACTTAATACTTAAATACTATTAAGTAATATTTAGCATTAAGCTGAAAAAAAGTTTTATTCAGCATTAAGTAAAACAACGAATGCCACCTAAGTGTTAGAGCAACGAAAAGAAACAAAATTAGAGTCTAATTAGAATAGTAAAGAGAAAAGAAAAGAAGGAAAAGATACTTAAATCTGACAGAAACTAATCCTTAACATCACTGAATCATAATCAGCAAGGTTAATGTGTTTTTCTATTACCTTCCTAGTGAACCGCCTATCGCTTCTAGCAATGGTTCACCAGGCTACAAGGGCAAATGTATTAAAGAAGCTCAAAAAACAAATCTTCTTCATTGGAAAGGGCCAAACGAGTCCGAATCGGTGCTCTGAAGGAGGTCCCATTTACTATGCCTGCTGTAGCAGCTTCTGCGGATTGAGAATGTGGAGATTTACTTATAAAGCTTGTTTTCCTAAGGCTGGAAATAATTTCCTGCTTAAGTTTCAATTTATATGTTTCTAGTTTGTATCATATGACAGGAAATTAATCTTTTTTCACCTCATTCACTGAAATTGATAAAGGTATTATTACATTTAGGAATGATGATATTGTTAGTCGAAGGTATCATTTGTGTCCCAGTCCCTGGAGTTCCTAATCTTAAAAAGATCTTACATCAATGTCTAGTTTTTCACGGAATGCAATGCACACACAGATTCATGTAACAATAGCTCAAACTTTCCACTATGTCGATTAGGGTCATAAGAGAGGGTATTTAAAAGGAATAATGTATTCTCAATCCCATGTACTTTCACACTTTTTGTTATTTATCTTCTATTCTTTAAAATGTTAATAATGTATTCTGAGTCCCCTGTACTTTTCCACTTTTTAAACTAACCTCAACTATCCTAAAAGAAAAAAGTCTTTCACGGAGTAAGGTGACATTTGTTTCTTTATTTAATAATTTAAATAGAATTTTTTTCACTTAATACTAAATAGTATTTAATTGTATTAATTATTAAGTTATTTGTTTTTAATATTAGTAGCGAGTGTTGTTAGCTCATTTGTTTAATGTGTAAAAGCCAAATATCACTTTTCTATTCATAATTTTTTTAATTTTAATAATGTCGAAAAAATAAACAAATGTACTGAAAGGCTTCATTTTAGCAAAGTTAAAACAACGCCAATGGGTAGTGGGTTATCTATCCTTTTAACATCATTATTTATCTTTTCAACTTAATCTTTTAATTTTATTTAAAAATTAGATAAAATAAAATAAAATCTTATTTTAATTTTTTTAGTTAAATGATAATTATTTTTATTTAAAATTAATTTTCTCATAGATAAAATTTTAATTTTTTTATAATATATAAATTTAACATTTAGAAAGAGTGATGATATTTTTTCTTATGGTATTTTATTTTTTCAAAAAATAAATTAAGAAATTAATTATTTATCTTAATATTTTTATTTTTATTTTTAGAACATTGTACAAATATTTAAATAGATAAAAAGATAATTTAAAAAATTGCTGGATACTTTAATCATTTCAGGGTATTTATTTAAAATAATTAAAAGTATTTATAATAATAATTTATTTTTAATAAATAATTTTATAATATTTTAATAAATTTATAAAAATAAATAAAATAATTATGATACGTAGTTTATTTTTAAGTTATTGTAGAAAATAAAAATCATTGGAAAAAATCATCATCATTATACAAAAATTAATATATTATCTACAAAAAATAAAATTTTATCTAAATTTTGAGAAAATTAATTTTTAAATGAAAATGATTATCCTATCTACTCATTTTTTTAAAATCTATCATTTTATTTATTTAATATTTTTATAATATATGTATAACATTTTAAAAAATAAAAATAAAATTATTATGATAAATAATTTATATCTTTAGTTATTTTTTAAAAAATAAAATACCATGAGAAAAAAATTTATCCATTATAAATGTTAAATTTATATATCATTTATATGTCAATAAAATTTTTATCTAAAATTTGAAAAAAATTAAATTTTAAATAATATTTTTTAAATATTTAATTTCCTTCCGTACCTTCTATTACCAAGCTTTGACCAACAAAACTTGAATTCAATTTTTTACTTCCCATTGCCTATTCTTTTCACTATAAGCTTGATGTTTAACCTCTTTTTCTTATTTGGTCTTCCCATTCTCTAAGGTAATGTTATTGATCCAAATTTGTAATAGATCGATGATCCAAGATACAACCGGTTAAAAACAGTTATACAATAATATCTAAATTAATAACATAATAAATCGACATAAAACCTATAAATTTGATAATATAGTGACTAGAACATCTACGACTCCAGTTCTTTAATATACTGAAGACTATAATTTGATATCTTCGACTGATCGAATAAAATGATGAAAAACACTATGTCATAACAAGTCAACGACAAACCAAACGTTGCAATAAAACAACGAAAAACCAAATACAGTAAAAGACGATGTAAAACCAAATGCTGCAAAAGACAACAACAACACGGAAAATAAGATAAGACTTAAATCTTTGACACCATACCCAAACAATTCAATGTTGAGGTGTTGAACAGTGGACATCACGAAAAATGTGTTCTTTCTTCCAAAGGAATTTCTCTACAACTCTTCTTTGAAAATGCGTGCTACTTGTAGAGAAAAAAATGGATGATGATTGTTTGGTTCATGCTTTTGTTTTTTTGGATGTTATCTAAAAATTGTTCTTGTTATTTGAATTTAGTATTCTTTATATTTTTAAAAAAAACTGTGCACCAATTATGTTCTCCATGTTTTTCTTGTTTGTTTTTTAGAACAAAAATAGTTTTAAAAACAAACCCTAATTTATGATTTTCTTCGATTGGAACAATACCATTGCATCATAAGTAAAATAGAATTAATTATGAACAACATTCCATCATTTAGCTTTGGCTCTCCAAATTCCACCATTTTAATTCTACTCTATTAATAAAAATCAAAACTTAAGCACCCTTCTAATTTTCTTGGTATAATTCATATTATTCTAGTGAGAAAATTTATTTGAATGTGGAACATTGTCGCAAGACTAATAAATTTTGTCATTTATAAAATCTTGAATTTTGGGGTCAGTTGCAAATTAAATTAGCTTCCACCTTATACACCCATTGCAAAACTTGTAAAAATCAATGTTTCTAAAAATTGGACCGAATCCCAGGTTGGCCTGTCAATGCTTTCATTGGTTAAACCGATGGTCGAACCATGATTAAACTGGTGACATCATAAATAGATAATTATGTATGAAAGTCTAAAAGTTGGCCTTATCCCCTAGGAGCTTCCTGCAAAAGTCATCAACTTTATGTCCTTCCTTTCTTGAATTTAATGTATTCATATGTATTTTTAAACAAAGGTTATTTTTGTAATGTAAAATAATATAATTATATTTTTTTACTCCAAATATGTTAAAAAATTAATGAAAAGTTAGTTTTTTGAAATTAAGGGCCTATTTGTTTCTTGTTTTTGAAATACAGAAAACATCTTTTTTGTGTTCTTTGAAAACTTTTATTAGGGACTGTTTTGATCCTATTTTTAAAAACTGTTTTATGTTCTAAGAACAAGGAAAACATGAAGAACATGTTTGATTTACAGTTTTTTTTTTTTTATGAAAACATAAAGAACACAAAAAACATTAAATTCAAAGAACACAAAAAAGGTGTTCTTCGTGTGACACCCCTATCTCGGGGGTCCCATTGACAACACTTCAACTCGCGAAATTCTTGTGGATTTCGGGTGACCCGATACCACACTGTTGGTCCCATTTATCTAGATCCATATTCACAAAATCGGCAAGGGGTAGTCTCCTTTGTTCGGGAGTTCTGCACTCCAACATACAACATGTATAACAAGATATCATGGAACTCCATTCAGGGTCTTAACAAAAGTAGTATTGACCCCACAAGGTCTGTCCATATCCCCAATATATACATCCCTTTACCGGGACCCATTCATTCACATTTAAATCTAAAATATGAAAATAAAATGCTTAATTACAGTCCATAAGAGTCCAATCACGACCCTCTTACCATAATTACATACCCGACTATTTATACAATAGTTCAAAAGAATTTAATTACAATTCTTTTTACATAAAATACTTTTTACAAAAGTATTGTCAAGGCCACATGTCGGCCTTCTTCACAATCACGTCCGCTGAGTTGCCTCCTATAAACTCCCTCGACCAAAATGGTGTCCCACAACGCAAATGAGCAGCCCCCGCAAAGACACCCCACAAGGGCTACTCCCCATCTAAGTGTACATGTAATGGTCGCACAAACAAACAAACATCCAAGTAAAATGTCTACATGAATTTTATATGTCATGCATGAAATGTCTTCATGCCCATATCCCAAGTCACTCACCGACTCCCTCACACATGCCTATGCCAAGTGTGACAAATCCTTAGTAGTATAACGGCTTACACATATCACAGAGCCCCTTGCAGGCTCACTAGTACCTAATGCAAGTGCCGATGGGAAACTAATCCGAGTCAATCTGAGCTCTGTCACATAACTCGAAGTGCATGTGATAACCATATGCGTCAATGTATTCTTTGAAATGTGAACTTTTCATCAAGCGTTGGTCTCTTACGTCTGAACTTTTGGATCCTGCAGCTGGTCTTACACCAATGTTTCGGGCTTTTCACGAGGAATTAATGACCCTTCTTTCAGCCCGACCTGCATTAATTATATTTCCTTTTTTTGTTTAGCAGTGAGACATTGATAGGATGTCGTCGAAATGTGAGCTCCTTTACCCATTCATCAGCATTGATGATGGATGATACATACCAATGCACACACACCCGACATAATCACGTGTCACTTATGCATATGCGTCCTGTCTGCTGCGTGTTCTCATGTTACATGTATGATGCACCTTGCATGAACCATTCTTATCGGTTATTGCTTCATGTCGATTACCATGCGAGCCTGCTCCTTGAGCACGCCAAGTTCCCATATTTCATGCCAATATATATAGATATCCTATTAAGCATAATGCGTTCATCAATCGCGGCTAAACTAATAATGTCCTTACAGCCTTCCTTAGGCTAACTCATGGCAATTCTACCCGATACAATAACACCACATGACATGTAATGGTAAATGTCAAGCGACTATTCCTCGATAACACCAAGCAACCTGCACACTTTGTGCAAAACATAGATTTTCAGCAAGGTTATGATCACCCACTGTCCTCCACAAGAACATGGATAGAATCTTGACTCAATGGGATTTCCATAGAGTCCAAGAACACCTGAAACATAGTTCGGATGAAGAAGTTATGGTCGTCAGAAGTTGGAGGTCACACATGAATGGCACATTACTAGCCGACCAGCAGCCTAGAAAAAGCATAGATTTCAACGGGGTTATGTTCATGATGTCACTCCACAGGAATATGGCTGGAATCTTGACTCAATGGGGCTTTCCATAGAGTCAGAACACGAAAATGGAGTTGAGCGAAGAAGTTATGGCATTTTTATTCAAGGGTGGTCGATTTACTCTGTTTGGAGCGGTCTGTGATACTGATTTAGGTCTTAACCCATAATTTGACAGTTCTTTATACTCGTTGTAGATACGGTTCTTAGGGTTTCTCTGACTGGAATCACCCAAATCGGATGCTTAGAAACTCCAAGATATGTCCTAAACAGCGAGACTACTCGGTTTTCAAACATAACGGCTGTACGAACATAGCTCGCTTTTAATGAATTTACGAGGTCAGGGGTCGAATTTCTGAATTTCTATAAGTCTAGTTTACCCAGCAATTGAAATCACTCAATTCAGATGAGTGATGACCAAGTTATGGCCAAAACACAGTCATGGGGTCTCAAAACAGAACAGGAAAACTACCTGAACATAGCTCTACTTTGAATGCATTTTTTAGTCCAAAGGGGTCGGAATTTGAATAGACCTATTTCAAGGAGATATGTTCTCCTATAAGTCTAATTTACCCAAAAAATTAAATCACTCAATTAAGATATGAGTGATGAATTGAGTTATGGTCAAGAACACCTGATCATGGGGTCAAGGAAAACTTGGCGGAATTTCTAGCTTGCACCTGTGGTGTCTTGCTCCACTGAATAATTTACGAGTCACAAGGGTCGAATTTGGATATACCTATTTCAAGGAGATATGTTCTCTTATAAGTACAATTTCTGAAATTTGAATCATTTCTGATTCGGATAGTGATGGCCGAGGTCTATAGTCAAAAACACGAGTCATGGGGTCGAAGAAAAGCGGGCTGGCTGCTCGCTGTAACACACATATGCCCTTAGACATAAATTCAGCAAGTAGGAGAAAAAACCTACCTCGAATAGCGATTTCTGGGACATCGCCTTTTCTCGTTTTTCGTAGCGAACCTTGAACGCTTGGTAAATCTTGTAGTTCACGATACCCGCGTAGAGTTTCCGTTTGCGTAAACTGACTTTAACTGCCGGTATTGAACTCACGTCGGCGAATTAGTAGATCGAGAAAGCTTAGCCCTCTTTCTCTCTCTCTAACGTTTTTCTCTTAGACAAAATTAAGATATCTCATGTTAAGATATTTGCATTTATTTATAGTGTGAATGGCATTGGCTCACGTGTCGCGTATATGTCACACTTCTTGATTCTGATTACCATTTCAAAACGATTTATTTCGTCGCTGTTTGGTTCGTATCTTAAATGGATATTCTTTAAATATATCGGCGTTTTTCGAGATTTTTTAAAATCTTGTTTTGAAGTCTCTTCGGCGTCTGTGCCTTGAAATTTTAAAAATCCGGTGATTTGAATTCTTGAAATTCGCCTGGTGTTTAGTTTTTGCGAGACGATTCCAACGGTGAAATCTGTTTCGTCATTCAAGATAGAGAAAGAATTTTGATAAAATTACCATTTTGCCCTTCTTAGCAAAAATTCAAATTTCTATGTTTTTCCTGGGTCTTACACTTCGTGTTTTTAAAAACTTTCTTGGCGGTTTGAAAAATAGAAGCAACCAGATCCTTATTTTCTATGAATTTTAATGTTTTATGTGTTTCTGTGTTTTCAAAAAAAAAAAGAAACTAGGAACTTCTTTGTTTTTCCTTATTCTTTTTGTTTTTGAACAAAAAAACGGTTTCAAATTGTTAACAAGCGGGGCTATGTTTCAAAAGTTCTTGCCCAGACAAACACCCTTGTAATTGATAAACTTTTTTTTTTTAAAGCTTGGTAAAGACTCATACGTTTGTACAGTAAATTTTATTGAAAAATCTTATATCTTTAAAGAAAATTTAATATAAGATCTTTCTCTTCAATACTTGATTGTAATGTAGATTGATGAATAATAATCGGCAAGGTAAATGTGTTGTATGTGCGACTTTGGTAGACCACCATAACATCGAGGAAAATGTTGGAAACCATTTTCGGCTTCGGTTTCAATTTATGTGTGTTTTTTTTACATCTATTCACTTTGTATTATAATGTTATAATATTATGTTCTCATGGAGACTTAGACCTCGTCCTTTCTTTATGCCCCGACCAACCTTAACCACTGGTTGAGTCGACGACTAGTTATGTGGCGTGAATCCGGGGTCGTTGACTACTGTCGGCCGCGGAATACTTGTAGTGTCGGGTGACCGACATCTTTCTGGCGTCGGCGAGTCTCATTTGTGCGGGGGCTCTACCCGAATCTGAACTGCGTAGCGCGTAAACGGATTAAATATAATAGTTTATGATTTAAATGGACCACTTGGGCCCTTAAACAATACTCGATATACATACGACTATGAATCCAACTATATACCCAATAGTTACAAGAGTTCATATGTTTTACTCTTATACAATACATACATTAAACTTAAAAGTTCTAATACATGTATACATCAAAGCCCATAACAGGCTTTCTTCTAATCCTCGGCCTGCAGGATGAAGCGTCCCTCGCGCTCTGTTTTTGTAAAATGTCGCCGACGAGGTGAAATTTAATGCTCGTGGTGGAATGCGCCACAAATTGGGTTTCTCACCACCTAAGTGCGGTGCAATGTTCAATGAAAACACACATTCAAGCAAATGCATGATCCTACTTGAATGTCTACATGACCCGACTCCGGATCAGGAGTCCTCACCCAGGCTCCATCACGCTCGCCTAAGCCTCGTGTAAGAATTATTATTTTGTTAGTGGACCCTCGATGTATATATATCAATTGGGCCGCTCTCAGGCTGATTGATATATTATTTGTTTAATGGACTACCCTCCGTGAATATCAATTGGTACATTCAAACGATTGATATTTTTCATTTGGGCTAGTTCGCCCGATAATTATGTTACAGACAACCCTCGAATCGTTTTCTCTAGACTCATCTCATGCACTCCTCCTATAGTCCTAGGGTGTTCCGGTCTCATATGGAATGCGTGTATCATCGATTACGTCTGATCCCAGTCAGTAATGTAAATATATAAGCATTGCATATATTTACCGAACAATCATTCACACAATCATGTCATGCAAATTCTCATTTCATGCATCAAAATTAGCTCGGCAGGGCTAATTATCAAGCGCTGACGATTTAATTTAAATCCTTTCGACCAGAGCACATATTTTCCGCAGTATATTTTTGAGAACATTGTTTAGAACCTTGATGAGTACTGGGTTATTGTTCGCTTTTTTCGAAGCCTGATTTATGTCGGTTCATAGTGAACGTTTCCATGGCTAAACCAATACATGATTTATTGAACCATTCATCACGCATTTTAACCCCGAGCGGTCGAAGTAACAGCGATACGGACTACCATTAGGTCTCATATCAGTATTTCGATTCGAGGTTTGGAGCCGTCAAGCGGTCGTTCAAGGCCTCAATCAGCCAGAAACATTAACATAGTACTTAAGCGAAGAATAAAACCCAGTAAGGAGAAACCCTGCCTTTGGAGTTTGAGAAGCCTCCTTCATCCGTACCATGAAGCCCTCTCATCAGACGGTTCTCAGTCTTGTCGGCGTCGGTCGGATCGCCTTGAGAAACAGAAGGAAGGCCTCTCTCTCTAAGCGGACTAAGCGCCGGCTGTAAGTCTCCTTTCTTTCCCACGTTTTTCCCTTTTTAGCCTTTGGAAGGCAGTCCAGTATGCTTTTGTCCTTTGTTGACTTAAACTTTTATACAATGAGCCCGTTATGTCGCCCGTTTAAAGTTTTGATATTGGCACTATCTCGGCCGTCTATTTTCATCATTCTCTCATGCCACTTATGGCACATGAGTACATGTTATATGTGACTTTCGTCGCGCCGAAAATCTTTACGGCACGACGCGTGCCTCGAAGCGTGTAAGTGAGCTATCTTGGGATTCTCTCACGAATTTCTGCGTGCTAGCTAGATTTCGCGAGACCCGATTCGGCGGTGCAATCTGTTTCGTCATCCAGATCCTAGAGAATAAATTTCGGATTTTAACCGAAATTACAATTTATGTCCGAGTGCGATTTTGCCTTTTTTTCAAGAAATTGGAATTTCTCGGGTCTTACAATTTATGTGTTTCTAGCTAGTTTATTATTTTATGTATATGATGGTAGTAATTGTATTCTTATTGGGGGCGAAAATATCCCGACAAATCGGCCGATGTCGGATATTGATACGATATAGGTAACTGAAAGTTCGTTGAAGAAAATCGAAGAAATATCGACAATACTCGCAAACATTTGGGGATGTCGAATATCGATATATCGTCGAAATACTCGGCGTCCTCACCACACGATCATTGAAGGAGGATGTATCGAAGAAATCAATAAAATATTGGCAAGAATTACTTAATACTCGGCTGATTTTTTGAAATAAATGAGAAAGAAGATAGAGAGGGGAGAAGTTCACGGCTAGTGCTTAGAGAAAGGAATCTTTTGGATTTGTAGGGTTTAAGAGAAATCAATGATGGAGATGGTGTTTTTAAAATATGGATGGTTTAGATTTAATATTCTAAAAGGCCCAAATAGCCTCAAAAAATTAGATTATTTATTTTTTATTATTTCAATTCCTCCATTCTTGTTTTACATGTACAATTGTTTAAAAATGAATTGAGCCATAATTTTCTTAATATTATAAAATCTAAATTCTTATTTGATAATTTAAAATATGGGAATATTACAATAAAAAGCTATTATTAAAACCTATTTGCCTTAAATTTTTATTTTATATGGTATTTAGAGTTTTGGTTTAACTAATAATATTATCTTTAAATGTAATGGTTGATATCAAAAAATTATTTTTAGGTAGAATAAAAAATTAAATATATTTTCTATTTAGTTAAAAAAACATCAATTTAAGTATATCTAAAAATAGAAACCTTGATGTAAAAAAATAGAAACTGAAATTTTTATTTAATGACTATTGCAAAATCTATATATAAATTATTATAAATATTGTCTTTAACAAGCGTATTTTTATTTATTTATGTCATTTGCCTACTTTTCAGTATTTTTTATCAATTTCAAAATATTTTTGTTAGTTTTTGTTTTTCCGATATTTAAATAAAAATATCCATCAATATTTTATTGATATATCTGTAAAATCCAAGTATCAATTTCTTATACGTAGTTTAAGATCTTTAAGTTGATAATTATTGATGGGACACATAAGGCTACCTTTGTTTGCTTAGAAATTGTGGGGAAAAAAACATATGAAAAATATTTTCTTTTGGATGATAGGAAAGTATGAAGAAAAAATTTCAAGAAAATATGAAGAAAATTATAGTTTCTATTTTCCCTACTTTTTTTTTACAAAATTAATGAGGAAAATTAAAAAAAAAAAAAAGGGAAATTACTTTGTACCCTAAATATGTTATTTGATTACAATTATATGTGTCTTTGGTGGTATAGTCTTAACTGGTGGAAGGATTCTGAGATCGGAGCACTTGAGTTGGATAAATACAGTTTCTTTGTTCCCGAGTAGGGTTGAGCTGACGGCGAGCGAAGAGTGGGAACTGATTAAGTGGAGGACACTACGTGAAATTTGGTTTCACAAAGCGTAACGCCGACTCTCTTCGGTGGAAGGATTACAATTTAGGCACCGGGCTGCGCCTATCCGATCCTTTCTCGATCCAACAATGTATTTTTGGCTTTAGGGCTGACGATGGATAGGATTTTAGATTTTAAGTCCTTATTTTCATTTATTATTTCTATCATCATCCTCATTCCCATCAAATTTAGATTTTTTTTTTATCCCAAAATTCATCTTTTTTTTATTTTTTTTATTTGCAAACTTTGTAATCAACAAAAAGGATCGTGTCTCTTAACGTTTTCCTAAATTCCACAGAAAGCACAATTGAGATATATAAACAAACATACTTGAACACTCCCCATTACAAGACATAGGACATACATAATAGATATAGACACAAGTGGCTCTTCGTAAGTCCTTGAGCTCCTAGTCTACAATGTCAGTGCTGAACCTCATTGGTTGAAACTTATTCATAATGTCAATAATTATTTATATTATGTTTTATTCCAACACTTGAGTAATGACAATTAGAAACACTTCTAAAGTATTGCCAAACAGACTCTAAATTAACTCAAATGTTATTTGACTCATATATATATATATATATATATATATAAACCTATGGAAAAAGAATAAAATAAATTCCAAATTATATTTATAAATTCGATGAGACAAATAGGGCATGATTGATAAAACAACAGGCGATGAGAGGTTAGTAGTTATAGTAAGTAGTAATAGTACTAGTCTGGAACAAGTTTACATACAGAAATTAATTTCGGCGATCATAAAGAAACTTATATTCGGAAGAGACTCTAAAAGTCACACATTCAACGGTCAAGATCTTTATTTGCTTGTAAATCACATGGGCACGTGATCATCCGCGCTTAGCCTTTTTCTGTTAAAATATGAAGATGGGTGGGGGGGGCCACCACCATTCCCTTAATCATGGCATGCAGCGCATAATTGGAACCCCTACTGTATCACCGTAGACCATAATTGGCGTGGCGTGGCGTGGACTGATATATTGTTACTGAACCTCAGTTTTAACCAATGTGAGTGCTCCTAGTCTACACCTATATGATATTTGTTGGGGAAGCGTGCTTAGCATAGCAGTTGAGGATGTTGTAGCCGATGATTTGCCTTATTCCAGCTTTACCATACAGACGCAAGTGGTGCTCCCGGCAGAACTTCATTAACTTAGTGCTTGTTCGCGAAGGCTCTGAAAGTAAACAAAGTTGTCTTGCCTTTTTAGAGATTCTAAGTACGTCTACATCGGATACAAATAAAGGAAATAAATATTTAAAATACATAGAAATTTAAAAGATTGATATTCTGGGAGCCTAGTAATGTAGACCTTAACTTTCAGTGAGGGCGTAATGTGATTGGAGATTGGTTTCTTTTAGCAGGTAGGGCTTGATGGGGGCGAATCCTCTGGTTTGCTATTCAGGTAGAGTCGGATGCCAGGCCCTCTCTCCCGCTCGAAGAGAATGGCGGAACCCTCCGAAAGTTGAATCGTCACGGTTTGCCAGTTCAATGATAGAGTTGAGCTTGGCGGCTTTGGGCGAGCCTTGAGTTCCTAAAGTGGTGAAGGACACTGCTCTGTGAGACTGGTTTCTGGGCCCACTCTCAATCCAACAATTAGGGCATAAAAAATGTGGTTGTTGGATTGAGAGTGGGAACCGTTGTGCCCCCGAGCCGGGGTCCGTTGACAGTCGGCCGTGAATCTAGTGGATGTCGGGTTGCAGGCCTTGTTTAGAAAATGACGAGTCTCCTTTATGCGGGGCTCTGAATCCCAGTACTGCGTATCGCAATAAAGCAGTCCAATATATCTGATATATATATCAATACGGCCGCCAGGCCTGAACGGTCTTTGATGTACATACTGACTATGAAACCAACTATATCACCACGATAGTTGCAAAAGGTTAATATTTTTGCTCTTAAGGCTTAATGCATATATTAAAATTAGAGAATTAATGCATGTACATGAAGCCCTGACAGGCTTTCTTCTAATACAACCTCGAGATGAGCTTAGGTCTCTGCTTGCACTCCTTGTACTGTAAAAGGGGATCCACAGCGTGGGGTGAGCTAAACTTCCCGTGGGATAATCATCCGTCAAACCTCATATCTAAGTTAATAATTAAATATTAATTCATTACCACAGTGACAATCTATGTCTACTTTGACTCTCCCTTTGCAGTAACTCAGTCAGTCTCAGCAGAACTCTATCTGCTCATATTCGTCAGAAATATTAGGTTTTATTGATGATAACTCCACTGATAGTATATATCAATGATTAGATAAGTTATATATTGTTGTTTGTGGACTACCCTCAGATGAATATATATATATCCTTTAGTAGCTCAGGCGGTTGATATATTATTTAGTTTGTGGACTACCCTCAGAGTAGATATATATCAGTGGGCCAGCTCCGGCCACGGTTGATATATTATTTAGCCAGTTTGGACTACTCTCTAGATTAACATTTTTTAGACTCACATACAGGCAGTTTTCTGCAGACTCATCCTCATTGCACTAACTCACATATTCTAGGATGTTAAATTGCATATAGAATGCGTGTATCACAGGTTTAATTGATCTGTCACATGTAAATATATAAACATGAATATACTCGCATAAAAATTGAAATCACACAAACATGTTATATAATTGTCATTTCATCAAAATTAGCACCAACGCAATTGTGTTGAAGCATAGCGGTCGATTAAATTGCCGGCTTGACATAATTCCCGCAAAATGTATTCTTAAAACCTTTATTTGGGAATAGTAGAGGCTCCCTGATTTACTATTCGAAGAATCACGAATCAACGGTTCACCTTGTGAATCGCGATCATGACCCGTTCGTCCCGATCGAATCAATCCGCGATTTAAAGCAAATATTTTGGAATTAAAACACCCCAGCGACCCTCTAAATTTCTGGCGATCCGCATTGACAAATCCCGAAAAAATTCCAACAATTCGGTCGAAATGTTTTGGGGCCGTCAACAACACCGACACAAGCCGGCAAAGCGTGAAAAAGCGGCAAAGTAAGAATAAAAGCACTTGCGTGGGAGAAGCGCCTCTTGGAGTTTGTCAAGGCTTCATGAATCAAGGTCACGCGTAGCTGCTCAGCGTAGAGCGTTTCTCTTCTTTGTCCGAGAAACTGCTTGAAGCCCCGGTCGGATTCGCAGTATTTTAGAGAAGTTTCTCTCTCAAAAAATGGCTACTGGAGGCATTCTGGTTCATCACGTTTTGGTCTTCCGTAGGTTGGAACGACACCGATGACAATTTTGTCATTTAGTGCCTTAAAATCAAATTCGTAATGACCTTTGCGTCTCAGCTGATTTGATATTATTTATCTCTGACGCCAATTTCATTGTTCTCTACTCATACTACTTATGGTACCACGATGCTTTTTTATATGTGACTTTCGTCACGTCGAAAACCGTTTTCTGGCGCGGCGCCAATGCCTCGAAAAGCGTCTGCGAGCTACATTTGTCTGCCGAGAAAATTACGAAATTTTACGTGCTAGCTAGATTTGCGAAGGCGATTCAGCGGTGCAATCCGTTTTTTGTCATCAAGATCTGAAAGGGTGATGCGGATTTTTAACCGTAATTACAATTTTGTAATTAAAGTACGATTTTGCCCGATTCGAAATTGGAATTTCTGGGTCTTACATTCTCCCCTCCTTAAAGAATTCGTCGAAATTGAAGCGATCTCTCAGCTTAGCGTACGTATACAACGTCTTATTCTGTGCGTGCGATCGTTAAATCTTCGCGACTGAACCACGTGCGCCGTCGCAAGCGAAGGATCGTGGCGTCGTGTCCTCGTGCTCCCACGCTGACTCCTCCACTCCACGGTGCTGCCATAGCACTCCCAGCTTTAACCTCCGCGGTCTTTGGATATGAACGTGTATTATCAAAATGCACACTAGTCCACTCTTGAAGATCCCTATCGATTAATAGGCCTCCCGGTCTGTCCCCGAATCCGACCATGTTTGGATCGGGTATATTTAGAACGTGGGCGATGAAATACCTCGTGGACACGACATGCTGGGCGGTAAAGCGGCGGTACGCTACGGTGCTGTCATACCGGTACCTCGAA
Organism: Tetrastigma voinierianum; assembly: GCA_016808115.1. Taxonomy (NCBI): domain Eukaryota; kingdom Viridiplantae; phylum Streptophyta; class Magnoliopsida; order Vitales; family Vitaceae; genus Tetrastigma; species Tetrastigma voinierianum. The sequence continues at coordinate 57,271 of JAEQBH010005228.1, read as the reverse complement.
GGCGATAAACCTTGGCGATGGCTTCGGCGCTTGTCGAACTGGCCAGCTCCGCTGTAGGCATAACGCCCGAGACGCAGTCCTGACCTCCGAACTCTAAATTCGTCGTCGCTTTTATCGCCCATAACTCTTCTCTGACTCTGATCGTGAGAAAACGTATGTCAGCTATTCTCGAGGTCTCCCCAATCAAATCACGGACCGTGATGGATCTCTCTCCCTTTCGGTCCATCCTTGATGACTACATGGCCTCCCATACTATGCCTCCTTGAATTGCCATTCATTACCTCGCGTGCTTGTTGTAGTAGCGAACTCCGCTAGAGCAATTAATCTACCCTTATGATCGGGACATGTTGCAACGCCTCTAACACCGTGTAATCCATACACGTATTTCTACACAACCCTTGCTTGGTGTATGCGCTAACCTCCGAGGTCACGGTGCGTGATCGATGGATCGTCGACTTAGTCCATGTCGCCAGATGACGTCCATTTCTGCGAGCTCTTGCCATTTCAATGACGCGATGCAATTTCCAAGGTATTCCGAACCTCGAGTCACCCCAGGCTCACATCAACATGACTCTGAGTCTGGCATTGATAACCGTAACCGTGTGTTTCATCTCGAGCTGACCTGCTTCTTCGGCTTACACGCTTGAGCCTCTTTCATTTCTGATTCAACTATGAGTCTTCATTGGGCGTAGTCTTTCAGACAAACTGACCCTCATTCACTAAAGTGGTGAATGATCGTGCAGATGCACCCACGGGCTTCATTGTGATGTTACGGTACTTTTACGAACGCAATAATGCCATCTGACACCCACATCCTGGGGTCACCATGAGCAAAATCTGAGAGATCTCTCACTCATAATCCCGACCTATCAAGTCAACTCTCACCCTACACCCTAGGGAAGAACATCTATACTCGGCTTCTCTAAAGGCCTTAACCTCTAAGCCCAAATCCAATGTTGTGTCGGGTATGACAACCCGACCTAGGTCTCTGATGCCGACAACTTAGATGGTTGTCTCAGCTCATCCATGTCAGGCGACATACTTAGCCAATATGTGTGTACCACCACAGGTCAGCTGCGCCTGTGCGTATTTGATTTATCCTGACTTTAACGCTTTTTGGCCCCTTTAGCGTCTGTGCTGAGAGTGCTTATGCTTTTGAATCTGAAACTAGTTCCTCGGCAGTACTAGGGTGTGGAGAATAAAGCTACTTGTGCTCTCTCCTATTCTCACATTCTTCCAGGGCTGTCTTTGTCCCGAAGTCTTGGGATCCTGTCTCTTGAAATCCAGTCACTCATGCCTGATCGGCCTAGTCACGAAACTAGTGTGAAAGCGAAGTCTTACCTTTGAACTAGGGCTTATCCTCCCTCTTGCTACCAACTTTTAGCATCTGAATGTTCCCGAAGCATTCTCGATCTCTCTCTACATGGTCGAGGGTCGTCCCTGACCATGAGTCGTATCCCGTAAGGTAAAATCCCACACTATCCACTGCTGTGAATGGGACAAGCCCTCGGCCCATTATCTAATCTTGTAATGTACCGGATCTGACATTGCATCCCCAGATGTTGACTTTCTTTGATGGATAACGTTGACGTATTAACATAGATGGTGGTGAAGCTCTGTGATGCCGTGCGCGCGTCTCGTCTTGCGATCGTAGTGTCTCTGTAACGGGTGACGAAGTCTGTCTTGGGTGAACTCGCGCTCCGCGACGATCAAACAAATCATCAATCCTCGGTAATAGATGCGGAGTTCTCGATCGTAACTCTGTTCTTATACATATCGATACGCGATCGAAAGTGCGCCCTCTTCCTCGCAGTGAAGCCAGCGCCACGTGGTGAAGTGCTCGATCTAATAAGCCCTTGTCCGATAGCTCTTGTATTGGAATGCGAGGTTCCTACGACTCAGCGGTGCCGTCGCATGCGGAGTCATAGAGATGGGTGAAGTACCCGAGTGTGGCTTTCGTGCAAAGTCTCTGACCCTCGTGGAGTAGTCAGTGCTTCATGCGGAAAAACATCACATGCTCATGCTACTCGAGGTGGGTCTAAGTCGGCCTCTCCTCGTCCTCTGGGATTAGGCTCGAGCCGACCCGCTTCATCCACGACACTTGGACTCACATCTTTGTACGGGGCAAAATATCGTCTTGCCCTTGAAATACAACCTGAGTGCGAGTCACTGCGTGTGGCGGTAACTCTCTGCGCTCCTGATCGATAACAGCCACATGGCTTGTCGGTGATCCATCCCCGGGATGACATCGAACTCGACATGTTCATATCCTCGAGGTCCTTTGTGGTAGAGTCCGAGATCTCTAACTTCGCAGCCTCGACATATCATTGCCTATTCGCCATAATCACTGAGAACTCACAACCTGAGCTCCTCTAAGGTCTCTAGAGGTCCTTGCCCATTTCCACAATATTTGGGCCTCATTCTCTAGCCCCCGACGGCTGCTTCATCTGGTCGCGTCGAGTAATCTCGCCTCCCCAGCACTTTCTCGTTCGGCCACGAGACCAATGGTCTGCCACCATGAATCCTTTCCTGTGAATGTCGGAGGATGATCGCCTGACCTTTGGGGGTTCTTAGGATCTTCTGTCTACATGCTATACTAGCCGTGCTATAACATTCTTGTAATACCTACGGCATTTCGGCAAAGTCATGATCGAACAACGATTGGGCGACGGTGCACGTGGGCGTCCTCTGCGTCCTCGTCCTCTGCTAGCCATTTACCTGATTAATCGTAGCAGCGAATGCGTTTAATTCTCGCTAGTCTAACTAGTAATGCGGATCGCGGTGCTAATAGACTCCGCGACCATGAACTGACCGTTCATTTCTAAGTGGTATAAATTCCTAGCCACTCGATTTATTTATTTCAATAAGGTTCACGAGTTCTCTTATTCGTTCGGTTTCCAAATCCCTAAGGTCATAGTTCACAACCTTAGCGGTCGCGCTTTTCTATCGCGGCCACCATGCATATAATTTCCTACGCAACTCTGGCGTAATCGCGACTTCAAATGGTAGTTAAATCATCTACGATATCTCTAAGGCGTAAACCTGGCCGAGACACTAATCATACACATAACTTCGGTGTATACATTGTCCTTGCATTCTGGTAGTCTGAGGCAATCCATTGCATTTAAAATATTGTTTTCAGCAAAATTTTATTTTCGAAAATTTTATTTTGAAAATTTTATTTTTAAAATTTATCAAATTTATTTAAATTTAAAATTTTTTTCCAAAAATTATTTCTGATGAGCGATGTTCATTTAGTGACTCGAGAAAATCTGGGAGTCGAGCGGGGTCCAGCGAGTCGGTGCACAAACACCTTTGCGGTGAGCACACGAGATCGCCGCGGGCCGCCCAGTGACGCCGCGTCGCCTGCACCTTTGCCCGCCCCGGTGCCTGGCGCCTTCGCCCGACTGCGCGTGCGCTGCTGCGTAGCTTGTCGGCGTCTGGCGCTTCCTTGCGCCGTCGCTGGCGCCTGCGGCGCCCGGCTGCGCTTCGCCTGCGAGCCCGTACCGCCCAGCCCGTGCTCGCGTAGCGCCACTACCGCGCCCGACCTCGTCGCGATACAATTTTGTATTGCGATAGGGTCTTGCCTAACTTTATGTTGCGATACGCCCGGTTGTATTGCGATACAACCAGCCATCCCAGCCTTCTCAGCCTAAATCCCTGCAATACAAAACTTGTATTGCAACACAAAATCCTTCCCACAACATAATCTCACAATACAAATTATGCAGTAGCTAATTTCCAAATTCCTGCACCATTTTTTTTTTCTTTTTTCATTATAAATGATTTTTTTTTTCATTTATTTCCAAAAATTGGAAAAATCTCTAAAAATCACTAAAATCATTTTTTTTTGGACACTCAAATAAATTTATAAAATTTATTTTCCCCCACTTTCTTCAATTTTTTTCAATTTGTAGAATCTTAGAAAATTATTTTCTCCTCCTCTTAACCAAATAAATTTATAAAATTTATTTTATTTTTCCAGTTTTCCACTGAAAAATTTTCTCCACTCAAATAAATTTATAAAAATTTATTTTCTTCCATTTTCTTCAATTTTACCACTTGTAAAATCTTAGAAAATTATTTTCTTAAATTCTCATCAAATAAATTTAGTAAAATTTATTTTTTTTCTTGGCTTTAAAATTTCTTCTCATCTTCCAACAACCCAAATAAATTGAGTAAAATTTATTTTATTTAATTTTCTTCAGTTTTACACTGTAAAACCTTAAAATTTAAATTTCTTCACCTCTAAACCAAATAAATTTATGAACTTATTTTGTTTATTTCCTTGGTTCAAGTTTACACACTGTAAACACCCAAAATATTTTCTAAAATATTTCCTTAACTCATCTATGTGCTAATCACCAAGCACACAACATTATAACACATTACAAACCATATTTATACACACAATCACCAGATTAGTGCAAAATCTGCGAAACACGTCAACGCGCGTTGCGTGGTGTTTCTAGTTTTGTCGTGATTTTCTTTGATAATCCCGTACCTAAACTCAGCATGAACCACACAGTGGTGATGTTCTTTCTCAACCATGGCACAAGCCCAATTTTCTATCCATAGGTTCCGTAAGCCTATGCTCACACCGTACCCTAGTGGTGATGGATACCCAACCGGGCTCCACACAGGTATTGTGTCTTTAGCTCACGATGCCAATTTGTGGCCCCTAGCCGGGGTCGGGTTGACTAGTCGTCAGCAGCGGAATACAAGTGGATGTCGGGTTACGGCCTTCACTTTAGAAAATCGGGCGAGTGCCGGCTGTGCGGGAGCTCTTTGCCATCTGATTACCTCCATATCACCTTGTCCCCAAACAGTCCAATATATACAATATATCCAATGCGGCCACTTGAGCCCCTGGCTTGATCTTTCGATGTACATGCTGACTATATAGAGCCAACTATATACCCAATAGTTACAAGAGTTAATATTTTTTACTCTTAAGCGATACATATATTAAAATTAGAGAATTCTATGCATGTATACATGAAAGCCCTGACCGGCTTTCTTCTAATACAACCTCGAGAATGACCGTCTCTCGCCACGCTCCTGTACTTTGTAAAAGGGGATCCGCGACGGGTGAGCTAAGCTTCAGTAGGAGAATCGCCACACAAGTGGGCTGCTCACCACTAAGTGCGGTGCAATGTTCAATTTAAACACACATTCAAGCAAATGCATGATCCTACTTGAATGTCTACATGACGACTCAGATCCAGGAGTCCTCCCGCAGGCTCTCTCACACTCGCTAGCCTCGTGAATATTCGTTTATTGGTAGGCAACCCTCAGATGAATATATATCAATTGGGCGCTCAGCAATTGATATATATTATTTGTTTAATGGACTACCCTCGGAGTGAATATATATCAGTGGGCGCTCAGGCCCGGTTGATATATTATTTGATTTAATGGACTACCCTCAGATGTGAATATATATCGTGGGCGCTCAGGCCGGTTGATATATTATTTAGTTTGGACTACCCTCAGATGATTAACATTTTAGACTACCCTCGAGCCGTTTTCTCTAGTTTCATCTCGTACCTTGCTTCTTATATTAGGATGTTCGGTGCATATGGAATGCATGTATGCGATTTAAATTGATCTAATCACATGCAAATATATAAACATGAATATACTGCATAAATTAAATCACACAAACATGTTATGTAATTATCATTTCACATCAAAATTAGCACACGCAGGCTAATCGATGTTCAGAAACCATGGCTGGTCGATTCAGTGCCATTCAACACATAATTCGCGAAATGTATTCTTAAAGCACTATTTTGGGAATGAGTGACCTCGGTTTACTATTAAGAAGAATCCCACAAATCAGCGGTTCACACCTTGTGAATCCCGCCCAATCCTGAATTCGTCACGATCCAAATCAATCCATGATTTAAAGCAAATATTTTGGAATTAAAACGCCCGAGCAGCCCTCTAAATTTACGGGCGGTCCACGGCCCGACACGGAAAATCCAAAATTCAGCAATTCGGTCCATTGTTTGGGGCCGTCAAGCTGCCCCTCACGGCCTCGAACCAGCAAAACATCAAAAACACTTAAAAATGAGAATAAAACACAAGTAAGGAGAAGCCCTACCTCTTGGAGTTTGTCAAAACTGCAAATCGGGATCGCAGCGTGGCACGCTCCGCGTGAAGCGTTTCTCTTCTTGTCCGAGGAAACTGCGTGGTCGGATTCGCGATTGTTGCAGAAGTTTCTCTCTCCAAAAAAATGGCCTCTTGGAGGCTTGTTCTGGTTCATCACGTTTTGGTCTTTTAAGTAGGTTGGAGGCGACGCGTTAATGATTTGTCGTTTAGTCTTATTAAATCAAATTTCATAATGACGCTACGTCCTCCTTTGCAGTTTGATATTCGCTATCTGTATAAATTTCGTATTTCTCTCGTACTACTTATGGTACCGCGTTACTTGTTATATGTGACTTTTCGTCACGTCGGCCGTTTTCTGGCGAAACGCAATGCGCCGGAAGCGTCTCGCGAACTCAGGCGTGCCGAGAAAATTATGTGAAATTTTGCGTGCTGGCGCTAGATTTTCTTGAGGCGATTCCGCGGTGCGTCCGTTTCGTCATCGACATCTGAATTAATTGCCAGTTTTTAACCCGTGGTACAGTTTTGTGTCGAGTACAATTTGCCGCTATTCGAGAAGTGGAATTTACCGGTCTTACATCCGGATTCGTAATCCTTGCCGAAGAAATGCGGGAGGGTGATGCGGCTCTTTGAAACGATCCTCAGGCGGTGTCCTCCGCTCGTAGGAACTTGAAGGCTCGGTCAGTACGCGGCCGACTCCTACTTGGATCGGACGAACCGGATGAACGGCAGTTAGATCACGTAATCATCCATCGAAGAGAGTGGAAAGTGTTTCCTCCCGACTTTAGGAGCTTGGAAACCTCTGCCGGGGCTTCCTGGCTCGACTCCTGCTTAGAATGGGCAAACCAAATGATCCAACTTGAAGGGTTACGGTCTGTAATCCTTCCATCAAAGAGAGAGGGAGGAGTTTCCTTCCTCCAACTAGGAACAGAAAGCCCGACCGTCTCTTTCAGTGGAACATCAAGCTGGAGCTCCTACTTGGGCAGACAGAGCGGATGATTTGGCCCCAGTAGGCCACTATCTTGCTCAAAGAAACCAACCTCGGCCGCATTATATTTTCGCTCGGATTCTGAGTACGTTCTTTTAGGCTCGTGATATCAGTCTTAGTACATGTATTTTAAATATTTATTTCCTTTTATTTGTTTCCGATGTGGGACGACTTAGAATCGCTAAAAAAGGCACAACTTTTGTTTTACTTTGCAAAGAGCCTCATGAACAAGACTAAGCAGCTAAGCCCAAGCTAGGAGCACCACTTGCGTCACGATAAAGGCGGAATAAGGCAAATCGGTAGCTACAACATCCCTCAGCTTCTTCTGCTTTCACGCATCCTTCTTCAAATATAAGATAGGTGTAGACTAGAACGCGACATTGGATTAAAGCGAGGTTGATAATATATCGATCCGCGCCACTCCACATCAATTATGGAGCTACGATTGTCTGATAGGGTTCCAATTATCGTTGCATAGACATGACATTAAGGGTTGAATTTTTGAAATTTCCTTCAAGAAAGGAACAAAGTTTAGGAAAGAAAACACAAAAGAGGTTAAAAAAACCATCCATTATTATCAAATAAATTTTCTAGAATCACAGCTAGAAAACCAAGTCGAAGAAAGAATTAAATATCCATATAAATTAATATATATATATATATATATATATATATATATATATATATATATATATATATATATATATATATTATTTATTTATTTATTTTGAGATTAAGAGAAGCAAAACGAAGTAAAAGAAATGAAGAAAAAAAAAAAAAGAAGGAGACGTTCCTTGTTTTCACCATTACGATTTAAGAATTTAAGCAGATGGGAGAGCATAGCAAAGATCCTGTAGCCTCGTTTAATACCGATGAATTAGAGGTGGCTGAAATTTTAGGCCAATTTTCTGAGCTTGCTATACACATAATGAATACGAAGATCGTGTTCCAACATGAGATGTAAACCAAGATATGTAAGCCCATCAAATCCCCCTTCTCTATCTTCCTCAACTTCTTCATCTTCTGGTGATGATCTCCCTATCAATGTCGATCCTCCATCCCTTCAACCAGTTCATTCCAAGATTATGGTAAGTAAAGATTTTTTTTCTTCTTTTTCTATGATTTTTTTTTCTAATGTATGGTTATGTAAGTAATGTGAGCCAATTGAATATTCCAATTAAACTGTTATTTAATGTGAGTTTTTTTTTTAATGTGTTGTACAGACTGAGTACGAGGATCAACTTTTGAAGTGTGTGGCGGAGTTGACCAAGTGTAGAGCATGATTAACTAAAACCAGGTTGTTATTTACAGTTGATTCAGACTTTTCCATTTCTTGATTGCAACTCTGCAACTCAATAACTCACTGGTTCCTTCATATCACCACCACAACTCACCGTTCAATACTATCAGTCAAAGGAATCAAATCAGCTTTGGAGGATTTCTTTTGAAATAGAAATTACAAATTTTACGTGGTTTTTTTGCCTCTTTCCCTCTATTCAATCTTGCAACAGCATCAGTGCCTTCTACAGTTTAGGAGAAAAGTATATGAGAAAAGTATATAAACTTTAAAAAATTAAATAAAATTAATATCACCAAGACTTATCCTTCAATATTCAATCTCTCCACGGTTGCCCTTTTTCTTATCAAACAGAATCTTTTATGTAAATGATCAAATAATTTTCTTTTCTTTTTCTTATCAAACAGAATCTTTTATGTAAATGATCAAATAATTTTCTTTTCTTAACATCCAAAAGCCACTCATCCCATTAAAAAAAGAAAATTTAGGACAAGCTAATTGATTGTGTGTGCTCGACTACAACCTATCTTGTATATAAATAAATCATCCCGAGTAATAATATATTTTGAAAACTATTTTAGAAAATTTAAAAACACAAATAAATAAACCGTTAATCATTTTTAAAATATATTATTATTATTCAAGCGAGGTAAGTACAGTTCTCTGGGTTTAATTTTACTAATTAGAATCTTATATAAAAATATAAAAATTATTATAAAAATATAAATTATCCTTATATATTTAAAAAATTATTTAAAATTTTAAATTTAAGATGTTTAAATCATTTATGACCTAAACATTTATGTTGTTTCAATTACAATCTTTTTTAATGTAAGTTTTCAAAGATTTCATAGTTTTATAGTCAACATGAATGTGAGATGGTTGAGATATTTCTATATAGAGTCACTTTTATGTTCATAATCTTTTAATTTATTAAAGTTGTTTGATAGTAATTTTAGTAATTGTTTTAATGTAAAAGCATTCTTAAAAAAAAAGTATTAGTAGCTTTTATCTCTGAAACCTAACCAATTCTCTTTGTTCTTTAAGTTTCCAGCCTTATTCGCTAGAAAGAAAGGGTGGTTTTTTAAATGGTTGACTACCAAAATCTTGAATCTTTAATACTAATACCTTCCTTGGTTAGAAAATATATATTTAGATTAGTAGAACTTCAAAATAATTAATGGCCGATCATGAGAGGTGTGCAGTGCGATGGCAAGTATGAGGCGCATATGTATACCAAAAGATTTTCTTAATTATTTAAAGTGTCATTTGTAATATTTTTTTTGGGAATTAGTTTTTAAGGATGAGGGGTGTGAAATGATAAATTGATTGGTCTTGAAATTTTGTCTTAGAATAAGAGGTAAAGTTGTAATTTTCCAAAAGGAGATGAAGGTCATAAATAAAAGAAGATTGTATGCTATTTTAGAAATAGCAAATTTATGATAAATAAGATGTGGTTGAGGACAACTTGTAATTAAGGAAAGTTGTTAATATAAAGGAGTGAGACAAACAAATCTCATTTTGGTCCTCACACTTAGGAGAACTCCACCGGTTAGGGAGAAAGGAGAAGAAGAGAAGGAAGAGAGAAGAAGAAGAAGAGGAAGAAGAGGAATGAGAAGAATTTCAGGTATGTTTTCCTTGGAATCTTGTGTATTTTGGATTTTGGTATGGATTGGTGGACCTTGGTATGAATTCTTTGAGATTTTACCTAGGGTTTGAACATAAGTTCTAAACCAACAATATAAGTATGGTGGAGTTGTTTTAGGTAAATTCCATGTTAGTTTTGAGAATGGTTGTAAAAAGGAGAATGTTAGGTTTAAAGGAAATGCTGTCAAATTTTGTAAAACCCCTGTTCTTGTTTGTTATAGATTATGTTATAATCATCCAAATGAATTGATTCCAATTGGTAAAGAACCATAAGAGATAGGGTTACAAATGTATATAAGGGACCAAGAGCAAATTGTAGCTCTAAGGCTCCCAAATACGGACTGAAAGGTGAGCTCGTGTAGCTCACTGGTTATGCTCTATTTTGGGTATTGTTGTAGTGTTTTGGCCATAAGTGGAGTTTCACTCATCCAAATTGAGTGATTAAAAATTATGGGTAAAATAGAATTCTAGGGGAATAATTTATTTAAAGGAAGTGCATGCAAATTGTAACCCCAAGTGCCTGAGATTTTCCAAGTGGACTATGTACGGGTCTTTGTTATGCCAAATTGGAGTAATCTAGATGTAAATACAATAGCAGGTTTTGATGATCCAAGTTGGGTGATTCCAATTGGAGAAGAAACCTTAAGAACCATAGATTCAAATGAGTGAAGAAACCATTTCCAATTTATGGGTTAAGACCCAGAAATCAAGGATAACGGTGATTCCAGTGAGCTAACGATTTAGCGTCAAAAAATGTTGTAACTTGTGTTATGTGGTTGAGAATAGTAGAATTTTAAATTGAAAATTTAAAGAGATGTCGTGGATATATAAAGGACTGATCTGGAGAGTTTCATAATTTTGAAGACCGTTTGAATAATTTTTGGAGTAATAAAGTCCAGAATGCTGTTGGAAAAAAAGTTGCGAAATGAGTAGTTTTTTGTTATGGGCTTTGGTGCTCAAGGGTAATTTGTTCATTGTTTGTATATGAATGTTGTGTGACCCTAAGTGACTTGCATGTGAAGTACGTTAAGTTTTACGTATACGCAGGCGATTGGCTGGTTTCGCCGTGGTAGTTTGAGTGTGTGAGGAGGTACAGAAAGGTGGAGAAAGTTGTGGGTCGTCTTGAGTTTGGTAAACAAAGGTGAGTGTTCTAGCTATTTTCAAATACTAGTGTGTGTAAACTGTTTTACGCTGGTATTTAATGGTTTTGATTATAAATCATATTTTAAAGCAAGCAAGCAATGAGTTTTACTAAGCAAGCAATGATTTTGAATTATCAAACCATATTTCAAGCAAACAATGGTTTTGAATTGTTAAACCATGTTTCAAGCAAACAAGCAAGCAAGAAAAGTATATTTTATAAAACAGGCCTAACGAAAATCCTTAGTTTTAAGCAAGTATACCGGTTAGAGGTATTAAAATGCGTGCGGTGGTGTTAGGACATCATTTCATGCATTTTAGATTTACTGTTCGGCAAACTTAGTTCATACAGTGGCATTTAAAAGAGCCGTAGCGCATTACTTGAGTATATAGGGTTGGCTGGCTATTATATGGTAGCGTAGACCAAGGTTTTCTACCATATTCTGCCGGAAAGGTGATGTGGGCCAAGGCCCTTGCCTAGGTGATGTGGACCCGAGTCCTTCCGACGCGGTTGAAGCCCGAGCTCCGTGTTTGCTGGGGTACCTTGTGAGCTTAGAAAGGCTTCGGTGGTTGATCTTTGATTTATAAGCATTTTTTCGCCACATTTTAAAATCAACCCTTTGGTAAGCAAGTGGCATTTATTAAAGTTTTAGAAACTTTTACAACAAAAACATAAACAAATAGTTTACGAAAAGTTTTAGAAACTTTTAAAGCAAGCAACAAGCATTTTATGAAAGTTTTTAGAAACTTTACGGCAAAAATAGCCAAATAGTTTTGAAAAGTTTTAGAAACTTTTAAAGCAAGCAAGCAAGCATAATTATGAAAAGTTTTAGAAACTTTACGGTAATGATTACGAAAATGTCTTGTAAATATAGTTTACAGTTTGGATATTTTGGAAAAGCAAGAATTTTATAAAGCATACACTCACTAGCTTGTAGCTCATTATTTTCTATTTTAAAACTATTTTCCGGGAATGCAATGGTATGTAGCGTCGGATAGGGACATATTAAGTTCTCTTGACTTCTAGTATAAAGTCTTGTATTAAATAACTTGTGTAAGAAAATGCTTTGAATTTGTGCAGTTGAGCATATGTACATTGTGGCCTTGAAAACCAGTCCGTTGACAGCCCGTCAACCGCGGAATATTCGTGGGCGTCGGGTAACCGGACACCTCCACGAAAATCGGGCGAGTCTCCTTTGTGGGAGCTCACCCGAGGTGCAAAACGTCCCGATAATCGACAATGATACATAGGGTCCACATGCGAGTAAAATAATGGCGCTGGGCCTGAATCAATACTCACAAAATACATCAACTATCTACATGGTTGAGGTTAATAAATTACTCTTATACAACATATATTAAACCTTAGAATTTTTAATACATGTCTGTGATATAGCCCAGCAGTCGAACTTTCTTGTACGGCCTCGTGAGTGCGCCTTCACTGTCACTCCTGTGCACAGTAGTGATCCTCGACGGGGTGAGTGAAGCCCAGTAGAGGCTACCATGGGTTACTCACCTAAGTGCACATGTTATGGCAAACAATCACATTCAAGCAATTTCATGAACCACTACTCGAATGTCTGTGCCCAAACCCGTGTCTGAGGTCTCATGAACTCTCTTATATATAAATAGGAATGTAATTAAATATCAGTTTCAAAATAAGATTTTGCTGTTGACTTCTTCTGTTGTTAAATATTAGACAACCTAATGACCTGATATATTGATTAACCTCAAATAAATCTTTGGGCCCCTCCGTGTGAATTGTTGGACAATCTCAACCTGATTCTCTGGAAAATCTTCGTCGAAATTATTTTCCTGAACATTTTTATTTTTTATTTCGTTTCGTATCAAATGCTGCTCATACAATATTGGAAGCTGTAGGTGCGTATGGAATCGTATCACCATTCAAATAATTTATGCTAATACAATTCATGCATATATTAACATAATTTATTCCACGACAATCATGTTATTCAATTTTCACATAAATAACACCAAAATTAGCTCACATGGGCTAATTAGCAAACACAAGCAATTCATTTTGAATCACTTACAAAACACATTTTCACACCAAGAAAATCACGTCACTATTCACATGAACAGTGAAACCCTCGGGTTCTTATTCCCGGCCTTCAATTGAAAGATTTTCTTTACTCGGTTGAAAGGTTTTGGCAAGATTCTATTAAATCAAGCTTGAAAATATCCTAACCATAAGCAGCTCTTAGCGAGAATAAACCAAGTAGGAAAAAGATCCCTACCTCTTGGAGTTGTCGAACTCCACTAAATCGATCACGCGTAGCCCTCGCCGCATAGACGAACTGCTTTAACAAGTCGAGGCAGACGGTCAGAATGTACAAATCTGAGAGAAGGAACTCTTTTTATATACAGGTTTCTCAAAACTCAAGCTTCCGTTTTCAGCTTCATCCTGGACATTTTCTCCTTTCCATTTGAGAAGATAACTATTCATGTTTTGTCTTATTCAATTAACAATTCAAAAATTTTACTTATGTCCCCTCTTCTTGATTTTTGACACTTGGCACTATCTAGGCCGTCTATTTCCATCCCCTCTCTAATCTTGCAACATGTGTCACAAGAGTACATGTAATAAGTGACTTTTGTCACATCACATGTCTCTGAGCAGTTTTCACGGCACGACACTTTCGGTGCCTCAGCGTGAAATTAAACGTCTCGAGTCGGCGAATTGACGTGGTAGCTAGATTTGTGAGGCGATTTCAGCGGTGATCGTTTCATCATCCAGATCTAGAAAATTTTCGGATTTTGAAATTACCGTTTTACCCTTTTTTGAAAATCGAATTTTCCGGTGCTACATTCTCCCCTCACCAAAGGAATTTCGTCGAAATTAAAAAATCACAACCAATCACATGCATAAACAACGTGCACTATACCATGCATGTAAACTAGTCTCATTACCAAATGCTAAATGACTAAACCCGTGCCTTCATCCTAAACGAAGGGATAGGTGGCCCGCATCGTCTCGCACTCCGCGTTAACTCCTCCACTCCCGCGGTCTTTGCCATAGCACCTCCTGCCTCACGGTCTTGCGTCGCTGGCTTTGATCCGACTATCCGCAATGCTGCGGTCATCTCGAAGGTCGTCGGTCATCGACACCGATCTCTCACCGTCCGTTACTTGGTACGGATGCAGGTGTACCTCGAAGCATGGGCGTGAAATATCTCGTGGACACACGGGAAATGCTGGTGTCAAAATAGCCGGTGCGCTCTGGTGCTGCCTCTTGAGTATCTCGAAGGGCCCGATGAACCTCGGCGATGCTTCAGCTTAGGGCGACCACTCCTCTCTTGGCATCACCTTGAAAGCGTGATCTCAACCTCGAACTCTAAGAATTCGACGTATTTTTATGCACTTAACTCTTACGTCGGCTCTGGCTAGGTGAGAAGCCTTCATCGTATCAAGCTCACCTTCTCGGATGTGTCTCACAATCAGGTCGGGAATTTAGTGATGAAGCTCTCCCTCCTCGGTCCAGCATAACGGTGACACATGGCCTCTGTACAATGCCTCATATGGTGCCATCGTATACCATACGATCTTGTTGTTGTAGGCGAATTCAGACGGAAATACCCTTCGGCTACCCTTATGATCAGGGCGCATACTCGCGACATGTCTCTAACACTGTATAGTCCTCTGTGACAATACGTAATGCGTGGGGTGGAAAGTTGTACTCATGGTGTTGGAGTGTGCCCATAGCCTTTTGGAAACTCTTTCAAAAGTGCGCCGTAAACCTCGGGTCTCTATCGACCTTATGGATCGGTACTCCATGTAGTGGGACTATCTCTTGGATGTCTGACTGCGAATCTCTCGATGTGAAGAGTCGTCCGCTACGGCTAGAAAATGTCTCTTGGGCTTTGTGGCCAGTCCGCTCTATCACCCATACTCATGTCCTTGCGGTGTCCGTGGTAAGTGGGTCCACAAATCCATCGTGGCGTGCTCCCGATTCCACTCGACCACCTCGATCATTGATAGCCTGGCAACCACGGTGCTCGGCCTTAACACGTGACACATGAGGCGTCGTCGAGCAAAGTCCCTACGTGTCTCTTCATCCCTCTACAGTAGTCACGGCGAAGATCCTAGTACATCTTAGTGCCACTGAATGCCTGTAATGGCGTCGAAGGAGTGAAACTCCTTAGAATCTCCTCTCTGAATCGGTCATCTGGGGAACTACTACGTCCTCTTATCTGAAGACTACCATCGTGAATGGTCCGGCCTCGTCACTTGTACTGTGTACTTTCGGTCTTTGATGGACACTATCTCGCGTCACCTTTTTGGGACTCAGTACTCTTGCTCCGCGAGAGGCGGTGTAGCTACTAAACTCCCAGCGTACCCCAGGCACGCTCGCGATGCTGTAGCCTGGCTTGTCCCGGTCTCGAGCATCGCCACTCGGGAAGCTATACTAGCCAATGCTCTGTGAGCTTATTGAGTGCCTCAGCCACCACATTTGCCTTGCAGGATGGTAGTAAGTGATCATAATCCTCTAGGAACTTTCCATCATCTAGTTGCCTCGTGTTGAGGTCCATTGCGTGAAGATATGCCCGGACTTTTTGTGGTGCAGTACACCTCAGAACTCCTCACCATATAAGTAGTGGCACCAAATCTTCAAGGCGAGCTACGTAGTCAACTCCATGTCGAGTGTGGGGTAGTCGATCGTGATTCTTTAAGCTATTAGGAACTATAGCCTCTTTACCCTCGGTACGCCAAGCACATCCTAGTAGGCCTCGAAGAACATCACAATACCTTTATGTACCCACAGTCTGTCCCACATCAGGGACTATCAAGATAAGGTAGTAAGCCTCCTTTTCAACTCTGGAATGCCTTCCATCAGTCATCCCGATCAAACTTGACCTATTAGGAACCGATCTCGTCATCGTCTTCAATCGGGAAAAATCCTCGATGAATCTCTGTAGTACCCGACCAATCCCGAAGCTACGTGTCTCGGTGACTTCGGCCTCTCCTGACTCATCACGGCCTGCGACCTTCTCGAGATTCTCTTGTACGCTGATGCGGCGCCCACGTGTCCCAGAAATCTCACCTTAATGTGGCTTCGCCTTGCGGAACTTGGCGTATAGGCGATGATCTCTCGGCCCAGCTTTATGCGATCCTCAAATGATACTCATGCTCCCACTTTGACTGGGAGTAGATCAAAATGTCATCCACGAAGACTACGACAAACTGATCTAGATAGGGTTAGAATACCCTATGCATGAGGTCCATGGATATCTGCGCTAAACGCGTGTCGTCGATCAAGCGGCGTCACCGTAAACTCAAAGTGCCAATAGCATCTGAGCGTTGTCTTAGGGATATCTATCTCTAACCCTCAAGCGATGGTAACTAGTGTGAGTACATTTAGGAGTAGACTAAGCGCTCCTCTCGTTGATCAAACAAATCATCAATCCTCGGTAATGGAGTGCAGATTCTTGATCGTAACCACTGTTTAGCTATGCGTAATCGTGCGATTCGAAGGATCTTGTCCTTTGCCCTTAGCGAGCGGAGCGCCCTTGGTGAAATTCTTTCGGTCTAATGAACCTTGTCTAGTAGCTCTTGTGGCTGGACTGCGAGTTCTGCAGCTCGACTGGTGCTTTATCCTATCGGAGTCATAGGAGTGGAAATGAAGTACGAGTGTAACTGAATGCCCGAAGTCTCTGACCCTCTGCGGAGGCAATCCCAGATGCTCATCGGGAAAAACATCCTCATACTCATACTACTAGAGGTAGATGTAAGTCGGTCTCACCTAGTCCTCCAATTAGGCTTCTTGACCTTATTTGTCCTTAACACTGGACTCATTACCTTTGTGCAGCAGTATCGTAGCGTCCACGAGAAATACAACCGATGGCGTCCTGCGTGTAGGCGGTAGCCCTCATACGCTCACGATTGATGGCGATACATGGCTATCTGGCCGATCCATCGAGGATAGCGTCGAACTTCGACATCCCGCTGATCCTCAGGTCGGTTGTGAGTAGAATCCACGAAGGATCTACGGCTTCGCGACCACGACATATCACATCCACTATTCTGCCACAATCCTGGGGAGAACTCACGTACAAGGGCTCTTCCCAGGTACTCGACCTCTGAAGCCTAACTCTATCACGGTGATCTTGACAATGAATGAATGTGGCCTTTGTAATCCAAATATACTCTTGCCGTGTGAGATATAACGTACCTGTATAATGGCGTCTGTGTGACTCGTAGGTGGTGTGATAGCATAGACAGCCTGAACCCTTGCGTCCACACGTGGGCCTCGTCCCCTCTGCCTCGGCCCATAGCCTAGCCTCTTTGCCTGCTTGACTGGGGAGGTGCCGTGCGCTCACTGAAACTATCTTGGCCCTTTGGCTGTCTTGGGGTGGAGGAATGTCTTGTATCTCTCTCTGTACTACCGGCGGCGGGGCTTCTGTTGTCCGAGGCCTTGGATCCTTCTTTGAGGCAATCCTCCTCATGTGTCCGAGGGCTCGCGGCAATGATAGCACACCATGCGCCCCTGGCACGACGAGCGATACGATCATCCTGCGGATGGTAGCGGCCTGGAGACCCACGTGTTTAGAAGCCTGCTTCTTTCATTTGGAAGGCCCGGCTCTCCTTCCTCTTGCTGCTAACACGCATCCGTGCTCAGGAGCATCTTCAGTCTCTCTCTCTATGGTGAATTTGTCCCGACCATGGAGTCCGTATCACCCAGTAGCGAGCTGATCTGCCCGAATGGACCCGGCTTCAGCCCATTCTCGAATCTCCTGACTTTGGCCATTTCTATGGTCACATAGTCATCAGCAAAACGGGCTAGCTCCATGAATCTAGCCACATAGTCCATCCCAATCATCATCCCTTGCTTCAACTCTAGGAACTCCACGGGCCTTCGGCGTGACCGGCGTGTCGATACTTGCCATGAACGGCTCACGGAACTTTGCCCGTGTCATTTGCCTCTAGGTCTCTGGGGTCTTTGCCCGATTCCACCATGCTTGGGCCTCACCCTCTGCATTGGAACATCTAGTCTAATCCACGAGTTTGATAATCGGAGGTAATCTCTTAACTATAACACCTTCTCGACCTCGTGACCAATGGTGCTGCCCATAGTCGGATCTCCTCCCCCTGTGAATTTGGAGGATGATGTGCTTCCAAACCTCACGGAGGTTACCGGACATACTGGCTACTCTTGCACGCGCCTGTGCAATAGCGATGATGCAATACCTCTGTGCCAATACCTACGGCCTGTGAAAGCCTCTTGAGGTGAGCTGCGGGTGGTGTAGCTAGCACCTCGTGAGCGACCTCGTCCTCCTTGACTAGCCATCTACACATGTCAGAATGCTTAAGTTAAATTCTAATCTGCATTATCTCTAAGGCATAAGCACAGCCCAGAGACACTATACACACTCTGACAAACATTTCCTTTACAATGTCCATGCATTCATAGTGTCTGAGGCCATAATTTCATATATTAAATCATAAGCAACAAAATAATTTCATTTTAGAAAATTTCATTTTAAAAGATTTTATTTTATTTTATTTTTTTCATTGTTCCAGCTACTGGAAAACCACCAAAAAAATATATATTATATATATATTTTTTCATTTTCTGAAATATATTAAATAAATTTATTAAAATTTATTTTATTCATTTTCTTCAATTTTACACTTACTTTGTAAGAACCCAACCCAGAAAAAAATTTCTTCTCATCGTTTTTTTCGTTTCAATTACGAGACCATTTTGTCCAAAATTTCTCTCGAACACTAGGTTACATTTTCTTCGACCCCTAGTGTTCGACAAATTTCCTATGCTATTCACCGCATACAATTCACCTGATCACACATCACTGTGATCATCGAGTGCCTGAGTCGTGATCCTTTAGTATCCATCAAGTCCTAGGTAATCGCTACCTAACTTATTGACTCACAAGCTCTAGGTATTTATAAACTGGCTCGATACCAAACATGACGCCCCCCCAGCCGGGTTCGTTAATGACGCGTCGACCGCGGAATATTCGTGGACGTCGGGTAACGAGCATCCACAGTGAGCGAGTCTCCTTTGTATGGGAGCTCTACCTAAGGTGCAAGCCTGTTCCCAATAATCAACAATGACCACATGGGTTCACATCTGCGAGTAAAATAATGGCCCTTGGGCCTTGCATCAATACTCACAAAATACATCAACTATCCTACATGGTTGAGAGTTAATAAATTACTCTTATACAGCATATAGTAAACCTTAGAATTTTTAATATGTATACAACAATATCAAAGCCTGCAAGTCGGCTTTCTTGCACGTGGCCTCTGGTGAGTGCGCCTTCCCGATCGCTCCTATGCACGAAATGGTAGTCCCTCGACGGGGTGAGCAAGACGGTGAGATAATTTCCTACATGAGTTACTCCAGCTAAATTGCCGTATTGCTGGCTTGAGCAATCCGTTCAAACAGTTTCATGAACCTGCACAATGTGTCTACATGCCGAACCCATGTCAGGAGTCCTCAGAGCTCCTCACATATGCCTAAAAATGGAATGCGAGTAAAATATCGGTTCAAAACAAAGCTTTTTGTTCTTGGCTTACCTCTAGTTCGGTCAAATATTGAACAACCCTCCCAGGCGAATATATTTGGATAACCCTCAGAAACAATTCATGGGCCCTCTACGTGGTGTTGGACAATCTCCCCAAACACAATTCTCGGAAAATCTTCGTGATTCCTTTCACAAACATTTTATTTTGTTTCATTTCATGTCATGCACTCGCTTTCCTAATATTCTGGAAACATACTAGTGCATATGGAATGCATTATGCGATTCAAATAATTTATGCTAATACAATTCATGCATAATATTAACATGGTTACTCACAACAATCATGTTATTCTGCGATCTTCGCCCCAAATCCCGGGGTCCGTCGACTACCACAACCCGCTGAAACTCATGAATGTCGGTGACCTCACATCTCACGAATCGGCGCAGTCCCTTTGTACCTGGGAGCTCTACCCAAATACATCACCCCGGTCCCAATCAACATTCACATGAGTAAAACGCCTCGGGGCCTATAAACCAATAATACCATCACAATATATATGTATCCAACTATATCCAATAGTTTCAGAGTTAATACCGAATCTTATACAACATATATTAAAATTTCTAAAATTTAACACATGTATACATCACAAAACCAAAGCCACATCCCGGCTTTCTTCTAAAGCGGTCTCTACGACGCGCCGTCTCCCCGCGGCGCCCTGCACTGCAAAATAATATCCCCGACAGGTGAGCTATCGCTCGCAGAGGAATCACCCTGGGCAGGCTCCTCTCCACCTAAGTGCATATGCAATGCTCCAATGAAAACATACATTCAAGTAAATGCTGATCCTACTCTTGAATGTCTAACCGATCATCTCGCACTTTAGTCCTCACCTACTTCCCTCACACCTGCTTCAAGCCACGATGAGAACCCTTATTTTTATTTGCTCAGGGACAACCCTCCATGGATATATCACCAAGTCGCCTCCGACGGTGATTGATATTGTGTACGTGACTAACCGATGTATATCAATCAGTCACCCGACGATTGATATTTTATTTTAGTATGGACTCACCGATCATTATTATTTTTAGACAACCCTCCGAAACCATTCTCTCAAGAATCAATTTCACGCACTCACTCCATCGTCCTGTGGTGCCCCAAGGCATATGTAATGCATGATATTAATTCCATTTCAGCTCAATAACACATGAAAATATATAATCATGCATATATCACATAATTTAAATCACACAAACATGTTATGTAATTTCACATTTCCATACATCAAAATTCATTCACATGGATAATAATGATCAAACACGAAATGATTCAACTTGAATTACTCGACCAAACACATTATTTCACACAAATTATTTTGCGAACACATTCCTGAATAAGAAACCCCCTACATCATTCCCGACAAATCACCAATCATCGATTCACTTAGTGAACTCGACTTTCACGGCCATTCCCGGCCTTTTTCACATCAAAGCACACATTAACACATGATTGCACAACTAGCAACCCACTAACCTCGATAGCCGACCGTCCACACGGGTTTCAAAATCCACTCCTGCCTCCAAGATTTGGAACTGATCAAACAACCTCTCACAGCCTCATTCAACTCAAACATTAACAAAGTACTTAAATAAAGACTAAAACCCAAGTAGGGAGAAAGTCTCTACTCTCACGTAGTTTGTCAAACCCAAGAAACCCAGCCCACGCATTGTCCTCGCCTCGAAGAACAACTTTCCTTCTTGCCCCGAAGAATTTCGACGGTCGAATCTCCTACAATCCTAGAGAGAAGGTGGACGCCTCTAGCTAAACCCTACAAAATGGCTACTACATCCCCTCTCCCACGTTTTGGCTCTCCTTTTTCCATTTGTAAGAGATGACACTATTGAGTGTTTTGTCTCATTATCATTTAATCAAATTCAAAATGACCATTTTGTCCATTCTTTTCCTGGGCCAGACATTCAGACTATCTCTGGCCGTCCATTTTCATTATTTCTCTACCATGCCACTCTATGGCACATGAGTATGTGTTATATGACTTCAGAGCATCAAAAATCTTTTACTTAGCACCGAAACGAACGCCTCGAAAACGCATAACCCGATTGTCCTTCGAATTACCTAAATTCGACGCGGTTAGCTAGATTTCACGAGACGATTCCAACTGGGTGGAAATCCGCTGCTATCTGAGATCCAGCACAATTTTGATTTTTAACCAAACACCTCACAATGATAATTTGAACCGAAATTACGATTTCGCTTATTTTTCCGAAATCGGGAATTTCTGCCCTACATTCTCCTTCCTAAAAGGAATTTCGTCCCGAAATTCTAGGCAATCACAATCGCTCACATGCATATGCAACGTGCACTATACCATGCATGTAAATAGTCATTTAAATCTTAAACGACTAAACCATGTACCTTCATCCCTAAACAAGAAGGTATAGGTGGCCCGTGATCGTGTCCCTCGGCGCTCCCACGCTGACTCCTCCACCCATAGTGCCGCCATAGCACCCTCATTTCAGCCTCATGGTCTTAAGGCAGAAACCTTATCACGACTATCCAAAAATGCAATCGGTCCCTCCTCAAAGGTCCCATCGTCAACCCCACCGCCCCTGCTAATCCAGTTCACTATGAGCTCGATCTGGAGTATACTTCCGGAGCATGGAGACGTGAAAAACCTTGTGGACACCTGACATGCTGGGCGGTAACGCCAACCAGTACGCAACAGTGCCTACCATCTCGAATATCTCGAAAGGTCCAATAAACCCTAGCTAACTCTCTCCCCGCACCGAACCTAATCCACTCATCTCTGTGCACTCAAGAAGACGCGATCCCCAACCTCAACTCTAAGGGTCGAATGAGCACATCAAGATAGCTCTCTCCGCCGGCTCGAAATGAGAAGACGCTGTCCTATCAAGATCACCTTCCTGAGGTGTCTCTATTCAAGATCGTGACGGCTGATGGCTCTCCCACCTCAACCAACATAATCTGACTCCATATGGCCTCCCATACAATGCCTCATATGGTGCCATCCGTGATACCCGCCTCGATAACCATCATTGTAGGCGAATCCCACTAAGGGCAATTGCTCCTCTACCCTTATGACCCGTGACGATGCTCGCAGCAGATGTCCCTCTAACACCCAGATATATAATCCACACAACGTAACCCTACACAACCTTTACTTTGTGTAAACGCTGACCTTCCTGTTGGGTCACAATTGTTGACAATCCAATGAACCGTCAACCCTGGTCCATGTCATAAATGGCATCCATATCACAGAGCCCTTGATCGAACACCTAATGCAATTGCGAAAGGGGTATCCAAATCTCGGAGTCACTCCCGAGCTCATCCATAACTCTAGAGTCCTACGTGATAACACGACCGTGTGTTTTCATCTCAGTGCTTATAACTCTTCGGCTTACCTTAGGGCCTCTTACATTCACACGAAATTTAGGATATCTCTGGGTCTCTTACAACTCCGGGATTCTCGCCAGAGAGTTAACGACCTCCTTTTTGCTTTGCTTGACACACTTTAATTACTCTTCATTTCTGGTCGAACTATGAGTCTTCATTGGACGTAGTCCTAAAGACAAACTCAACCACACTCACCAAGAGCGATGAATGAGTGTGCAGTGCACACACACGACTCGTAGCGATGTTAAAATTGCACCACAAAGCAATGCCTCTTTGTGACACCCGATCAGTTCTGGCAGAGCAGAATCTCGAGTCTCCTCATAATCCAGCCCTATAAGGTCCACTCTCACCCTACATCCCTAGGGAAGAACATCTATACAGCTTCTCTAAGGAGGCCTTAACCTCTAAGCTGAATCCAAGGTCGTGTTGGGTATACTGACTTCGGTAGGTCTGATGCGACAACGGGTGTTTGTCGACTCATCCCATGTCAGCTTTGACATCAGCACCCAATAGGTCTACCACCTAAGTCACGGGCTTCCATTTAGCGTAACTCGATTTGTCACGACTTTTGACTCACACTCACGGCCCCTCGCCTATCTGTCTTTGCTAAGAGTGCTTGTATACTTCCCATGGCGGATTTCCTCGACGTCTTGAGGTGTGGAGGAATAGATAGTATCTCTCTGTTCTACGGCTAAGCGGAACTACACTGATGCTGAGAATCACGGGATCCCGTCTGCAGGGCAATCCGTCTCACATGCCCAATCGTACAGTCACGAAACTGTGTGAAGCGAGAAGTCTTCTACCTCTTCCCCGAACAGAAAGAAAGTGATCTCCCTCTTGCTACCAACTTTCCCGCATCGTGCTCGGTCCTCGATCTCTCTCTGTGGTCAGGGCCGTCCTAACCATGGAGTCCATCATCGTAAACCAAAGTCTTACGATCCCGAATGAATCTTCTGTCATTCTAGAATCTCTGTAATACCCATCGATCGAAACTTCATTATCTACATGATTGACGTCGGTCTCTCCCGACTCATCGCGACCTCCAACCTTCTCTAGGTTCATACGACACGGCAGTGCGACACCACGTGTCCCAAAAATCTCTGCCTCGATGGCAGAAACTCCTGCCGGGCCTTGGTGACCTGGCTGATGATCTCTTAGTAGCGCAACATAATCTGAGTGATACTCATGCTCCCACTCTGACAGGGAGTAAATCAAAATGTCATCCCTGAAGACTACGACAAACTGATCTAGATAGGGTTAGAATACCCTATGCATGAGATCCATGAATGCCAGCAGTGCGTCGTCAATCAAGATCACATTAAACTCAAAGTACCCATTAACTTCGTCTTATGTTGTCTTAGGATGTCTGTCTCCACAACCCTCAGTGATGAAATGGCTCCGGTCGCGAAAGGTCTATCTTTGGATGAACTCGTGCTCTCAAATAATCGTCGTCAAATCAAATCTCGATATGGAGTATGGTGCTGATCATAACTTTGTTCGCTGTTTGTAGTAATCACACGGTTAAGAAGGTCTTGCCTTTGCTAACCTTAAATACGGCAGGGCTCCATGGTGGTAACCGATCACGGATAAACTCCTTATCAATAGCTCATCTTGGACTGCACGAGTTCACGCAACTCAATAGTGCCATCCTATCTGCAGTCATAGAGATGGGGTGAAGTACCGGTGTAACTAGATCTTTGGGGGTCTATGACCTCTGTGGAGGTAGTCGGTGCTCTCTAGAAAAACATCACATCTTTCTCAAATTACTTTGAGGTAGATCTAATCTGGTCTCTCCTCGTCCTCCCAGAGGGTGGGCTCGTAGCCAACTTTTGCTAACTATCCACGACACTTGGACTGTATCTGTGAGGCAAAACACCACATGCTTATCCCCACGAAATACCACTGAAGTATCGTCTGTGATGTAGCTGAGTGATCCTCTCAGCTCTGATGATAACAATCATGTGGAGTTTGTTGGCAGTCATCACGAGGATGACATGTGAACTTCGAACATGTCCATGATCCTCGGAGTCCACTTTGTAAGTAGAATTTGAGATCTTCAGCTGCAACCGCGAACATATCATACCTATTCTCGCCACAATTCTGGGAGAGCTCACATACAAAGGCTCCTCAGGAGTCTAGAGGTCTTGCCCATTTCCACCATATTTGGAGCTTTGCTCTCTAGGCTGGAACCGGCTAGTCTAATCTGGTAGTGTTAGAGGCGTCCCATGGCCTTTAACACCTTCTCGACTCTGTATGAACCAATGGTGCATACCATTTGGATTTCCTCCCCACCGTGAATGTAGAGAGGATGATGCCACCAGCCTTTGGAGGTTGCAGGACCTCCACGACTACTTGCTAAGCTAGCTGTCGCCGATAACCTGGCCGCCTTGTGATACCTACTGACCTCAACAAAGACTGTGATCAAACAACCGTTGGTGTCTTCCATTCTCTTGGGCGCCCTCTACGTCTCATCCTCGACAACCATCTACTCTGATTCAATTGGCAGAAAGTTAAATTATAATATGATATCTCAGAACATAAACTTCTGACCCCAGACACTATTCATACATAAATAAGTGTATACACATTGTCCTTGCATTCTGATGTGCAAGGCAATCAATTATACATTCTTAACATTTTTATCAACAAAAATTTCATTTTGAAAATTTTATTACAAATTTTGTCTAATTGAATTCGATTTTTATTTTATTTAATTAAATATTTAAAAAAATTTCAAAATTTTTTAGATGAACAATGTTCGTAGGCAGGGTTCATGAAATTCAAAGTAGGCCTCAGAACAATCTCTTGAGTCAAGCGGTGATCTTTGCCAATTTGTTCTGACCAGCACACACCAGTGCGCCACAGGCACGCGGCGCGCGCAAACGGCGTATCGTGGCGCCCCCGACGTCGTGTCGCGCCTGCCGTGGCGAGACCCGGCCATCCAGCGGGCACACGCCCGGCGCCAGCGGCGCCGCAGTACATCGTGCGTGCGTAAGTGCGGCGCCCTGCGCGCGCCGCGCGGCGGGTGTCTCGAGCCGTTGGCGCCGCCATTGGCGCGTAGCGCCACTGCGCGGCGCTCGCCGATGGCAACGCCGGTGCGATCTGGGCTCACCTCCTCTTCGTCCCTTTGCGTCATAATACCCGCGGCGGTGTGTGCGTCAATTTATCTACCGACGGCCTACCTATATTTGCAATACAATACCGTAACCGTCTGATTTTTTCGCCCGCGCCCGACCCGACGCCTATTGCAATACGATTTTTTTTCCTATTGCAATACAATTCCTGGCCTCTGTCACAATACATGAATTGTATTGTGACACAAATCCAATATTTGATCCTCTGACCTGCAATACAATATTGTGTTATTAAATCATCAGCCTACCAGCTTTCAACACCAATACAGTTGTGTTGCAATCATAACCTCTTTCTTTTTGCAATACAAGTGGGCAGTAGCCCATTCAGTTCTGCAACATTTTTTTTTCGTTTTTTCATTCTTCATTTTTTTCAATCATTTCCGGCTATTGGAAACCTAAAAACACATATTCATAATAAATTTTTCTCATTTTAGAACATAAAATAAATTTATATTAAAGAATTTATTTTTCCATTCCCACTTTATTCATTTACAACTTGTAAAACCCCTTATAGAAAATTATTTCCTTCTATATTAAATAAATTCATAAAATTTATTTTTTCATTTTATTTTATTATGGACCATGTTTATGCAGAAATTTTCTCAAAACCTTCGCGTCTGACACTTTAAACTAAGTGTTCAACCTTAAAATTTTTATTAAAGTACATTATCTCTAAACCAAATAAATTGAATAATTTATTTCATTTTGGTTTACCTCTCCTTTCAGTTTTACTAGCGTAAAACTCTCAAAATAATTTCTAACACCTTAAAATTTTTATTAAAAATTCTATTTTGTCATCAATAAACTCTAATAGTGATTACAATTTATTTCATTTCAGATTTTACTTGTAACTCCTAAGATTTGTTTTCCAACATATGCATGTGCTAAATTACCTAAACTTTTGAAACATATATAACATATCTGACCATGTTATAAACATCATTCACACTAACATACAACTCATGTTCTTATAATCACGCATCAAACACAATGCATGCGTGTTCTATTCCCGTGATTTCCTGGAAACTAATCTCATACTAAAGCAAAACATAAAACCTGGTAGTGATGGCTACTAACCAGGCTCCAGGTAGTGTACTGG
The DNA here is from genome assembly GCA_016808115.1 of Tetrastigma voinierianum. Taxonomy (NCBI): domain Eukaryota; kingdom Viridiplantae; phylum Streptophyta; class Magnoliopsida; order Vitales; family Vitaceae; genus Tetrastigma; species Tetrastigma voinierianum. The sequence goes on along the minus strand of JAEQBH010005228.1, from coordinate 29,909 downwards.
CTCACGATGCGAAACATGGCCTTCAAATCCCAGGGTCCGTTGACTACCGTCTTTGCGGAAACTACGTGAATGTCGGGTGACCCGGCATCTCTGAAAATGGGCGTCTCGCACAATACGGGAATACCTGATATCTTGTTAATCAAACATTCACATGAGTAAAAAGCTTGACCTCTTAGGCCTTAAATAATACTCATCACAATATATGTGTAATCGACTATATCGTAGTTTCAAAGAGTTAATAGTAAATAACATATATTAAATTCAAATTCTAATAATCTTCTCCACATCACAAAAACCAAAGCCCTGATTAAACTCTTCTAAATGACCTCTATGTTGGCCAGTCTCATAAGTAGCTCACATGTAAATATAATATCCCTCGGCAGGGCAGCTAAAAATACTCCGTGTTGGAATCATGCTAAGTGGGCTCTCTCCACCCTAGAGATGCGTATGCAATGCTCGATGAAAACGCTTCATTCAGTAAATGCGTGATCTGCCCGGATGTCTAACTGATCCATCTGTTGCCCGAGTCCTCGCCACGACTCACTCCCCTTTGCTGTGGCGTAGCAGAAGCATAGTTTATTTGTTTGTGGGCCGGCCTCAGATGGATATATCGATTGGCGTCTCCAGGCGTTAGTATTATGTAGCATGGACTACCACTCGATGTATATCAATTAGGCCGACTCGGCGATTTGATGTTTTATTTCTGTGGAATTACCCTCGTGTTATTATTTTGATATTTTTCCGAAACCATTCTACCAGGAATCACTCACGTACACTCACTCCTATACGTCCCCAGAATTGCCCAGGTGCATATGAATCATAGTACAATTCCATTCGATTAAATACGCGCGTATGCAAATATGCCTAATCATGCATATGCTCACGCCAATTTAAAATCACGCACTAGCCGAGCATGTTGTGTTTCATTTCCATACATCCAAGTGGCTCATGTTCAATGAATCAAACTTCTGACGATTCAGCGAATTACTCGACCAAACTTACGACTATTTCACACCATTCGGCGCGTAGAACGCTATTCTCGGGAATAATTGAAGCCTGGAATACTATTACGGCAATCACCCAATCAGCCGGTTCGCCAGTGAACCCGACTTTCTGACCATTCGACCTTTTCACATCAAAGCACACATTAACACACTTGGTGCACAACTAGCAGCAATTCCTTGCGTGGGCGATCCACGGATGTCCACATAGTTTCAAAAATCAACATAGTTTCCAGTTGGGGCGATCCAGCGACCCCTCACGGCCTCATTCGACTCAAACTTATTAACAAGTACTTAATGAGGCTAAAACCCAGTGGAGAAACCTACCTCCACGGAGTTTGTCAAAACTCCAGCTAAGTGCTCACGCGTTGTCTCGTAGCGTAGAACAGCTTTTCCTTCTTGCCAGAATTCAGCGGTCGGATCCTACAATCTAGAAGAGAAGGTGGGCGTTCTCTCTTCAGCCCACCAAAGCCAGCTCTTGCATCCCCTCTCCCACGTTTTGTCTCCTTTCCATTTGGCAGAAGAGGCGACAACTTTATTAGTGTTTTTTGTCTCATTATCATTTAATCCAAATTCAAAATGACCATTTGTCGCTAACTTTCCCGATTTTTACATTAGACCTTATCTCGGCCGTGCATTTTTGCATCGTTCTCTCATATGCCACTTATGACACGCGATCGATCGACATATCGAACTTTTTCGCATCGAAAATCGTTCTAGCCACGAACGATACGCCGGCGATGCTGACTCAGTATCTCGGAGTCGGCGAAATTGACGTCTTGCTTCGACGATCGTGAGGGCGTTCAAACCAGGTGAAATCCATTCGTTATCGCGGATCCGAAGAATAATTACGGTTTTAACCAAAATTACAATTTTATGCGGCAAGTCAGTTGCTGCTGGCGTGAATTCTGGTTTATATTCAATTTTCATCAATAACACCAAAATTTAATCACATGGGATAATTAGCAGAAACTACGACAGTCATTTTTGAATCGCTTACAACCCTTTCACGCAGAAAATCACGTCTACTATTCTGTGACGTTTAAAGCCTCGGGTTCTTGTTCATACTAAATTGAGATTTTCTCCACTCAGGTTTAAAGGGGTTTTGAGGCGGGACTAAATAAATCAAAACACGGAATATCACTAAACCAGCAAAACATATTCCATGAAAAAATAACCAAGCGGAAAATATCCTATCTTGGGTTATCAGACTATTCAAATTGATGTACAGTGCACCGTGCGATGAACAGCTGCCTTTCTTACTCCGTCAGGCCAGACGATCAGAATGGTAGACAATCTGAAGGGAGGCTTCTCTCTCTCAGTTTCAAAACTAAAACTCTTCTTGTTTACGCTTCATCTGGACGTTTTTCTCCTTTCCATTTGAGAAGACTTATTCATGTTTTCTTATTCAATTAACAATTCAAAAAAATTTCACTTATACTCCCTCTTACGATTTTGACACTTGGCACTATCTGGCCAAAGTCCGCCATCTCTCTAATCTTGCAACATATTATTCACAATAGTCGTATGGTGAGCTTTAATGCATCACGCCTCCGACCGGTTTTCGGCGCGAACCCTTTCGGTCGCGCGCAGCGTGAAATTCCGGCGTCTGAATTCGGCGTGGTAGCTAGATTTCTGAGGCTGATTCCATGATGAAATCCGTTTGTCATCCGAGATATAAAAAATTTCAGTTTTACGAAATTACGTTTTGCCCTTTAAAAATAGGAATTTTCCTTGGAATCTTACAGCATAAATTTGTTTAATGAAAATAGGTGACGAAACTCTTGGAAGACCACATGTTGGTGGTTCTGTTGGAAATTGGCGTGTATCAGGTTTTGGATATGTATGCCTGTCGCATTTGTTATCTTGTGAAATTTCCTCAATCTGATTTTATAAAAGAAAAATTATACGAGTTTGACCAAACAACATGAAGCGGCTTCATAGGATTCTCTAATGGCACACTTTCTAAGTGAAGGAAGTCGAGAGTGATAGTGTGAGTTGCTCTCCTATTCATTAGCTAAATACATAGGTGAAATTTTCATATTCTGAACACTCCTATTTTTTTTAAAAATCATTAACTTCTATTCAAAAAATACAACACTAACTAAGCCAAATATCACATAATCTAATGTCAAATATGAAAAAAAAAAAAAGTAATTTTTATTTAATATTAAAAATATGTCGAGATCATTGCATTGGTGTGTGAAACCAAGTGAAGTTTAAAGTAAAATAATTTCATTTTTCATAAATACCTTTTTATTTAGAAATAATTTGCAAACTAGTTTTTACTTTTTAAAGCGTAAATAAAACAAGAGATGTGGGGGATAAAAATCTGTTGGCGTCATTGGCTGAAAATGTAGTTTGTTAGCGTTGAGTGGGGTTGGTTTGTAATCTTACGAGGCGGAGGGTAGCTGCGGTAGTCTCAACGAGGCGGTGTCCTCCTGCTTTAGGAGCGAAGGCGGTGGGCATGACTCGCTCCCTACTTGGGCGGGCCAGGCGGATGATCAAGCTTGAGGGTTTCAATCGCCATCCGTTCTATCGAAGAGAAGCGAAGTGTTTCCTCGGGCTTTAGAACTTGGAAGCCCTGCCGAGGGCCTCCAGCTCATTCACCTATTTGGAATGGGCAAACGGATGATCGGAGCTTGAGGTTTCGGTCTGTAATCCTTCCGGCGAAAAGAGTTCTTCCTCCGACTTTGGCACTTGAAAGCGGGCCTCTCGCAGAGTGGAGAGAATATCAGCAGGCTCATACTTGGAACGGGCAAACCGGATAATTGCTTGTTAGCTACTGCTCAAAGCGTGTCAGCACATTATAGGCCCTCATAAAGTTACAAACCCCGACCTACGACTCATAATATCTTCCTTTCTTAATTTTAAATATTACCTTTATTTGTTTTTCGATCTTGGGCCGAGTTAGAATCATTTAAAAAGGCACAACTTTTGTTTTACTTTGCGAAGGCACGATGAACAAGACTTAGCGACTAGACACCACTTGCGTTTAGTAAATTGGAATAAAAAGCCAAATCATGGGCTACCATAACTTCTCATTGCTACCTACAGCTCATAGCCCCAGAGTCTCTCTGGGTGTAGACTAAGAGCATGACATTGGTTAAAGTCGAAGCAGAGACAAAAGTTATGGAAATAATTCAAATTAAAGTCATGATACAATATGAATTTTCTTCTTTTAAGTCAAAGTTTCATTAATATGAAGAAATAATTTATTTTGCTTCTTCTATTGTATATTAATGTACTTCCATATATACCTATGTCATATATGTCTTTGACAGTGATATCATTGAGATATCCGATCATAATCTTTAAGTAATGATCAAAATAATTTTCTTTTTCGCATCCAAACACACTCATCAATTAAAAAAAGAAAATTTAGGACAAATAAATTGATCATGTGTGCTTTCGACTACATTGCCTATCTTGTATATAAATAAATTATTTGGTAATAATATATTTTTGAAAACTATTTTCAAATATTTAAAAACACAAATAAATAAACGATTAAATCATTTTAAATATATTTATCTTATATATTTAAAAATTTAAATTTTGGAAATTTAGATGTTTAAATCATTTATATTTCTAACATTTATATTTGTTTTTTTATTACAAATCTCTAATGTATTGATAATTATTTTTAATTTCTTTTTAATGTAAAACTTTAATAATAACTTGGTTTTATATATTGATAGCCAAGCTAAATAAATAGGTAGAGGAAAATTTTCATAATTTAAACATCTTTTTAAAAAATATTCACTATTCAAAATATTATACATAACTTTAAATAATATCCATATAATGTAGGATTCATGTGAAAAAAAAGTAATTTTATTTAATATTAGGAAATAATGGGATGGAGTTATGATTTGTGTGTGAGACAAAGTGAGTTTAAATTAAAAATAATGCATTTTTAAAAAAATGAAAATACTACTTTTAAATATTGCAAAACTAGTTTTTACTTTTTAAAAACCATATTTGCAAATATTATTTTAAAGTAATCTTAAAACCACATAGTTAAATAATACGGTTTTAAGGTTAATTTTCAAAATCTAACTTATAAATATGATTTTAAAGTTATTTTCAAGAAATAGGATTATATTGAATAATTTTTTATAAAGTAAGATTAGTTCAATAATGTTTTGACTAAAAAGACTATTCTTGTCATTTTTCAAAATGAATTACTTTAATATGAAACTCGAAACAATATCCCAGCACAACAAATTGTTAAGCTGAGGAAATGGGAGTAATTAGAGTACTTAAAGGATGGACCTACTATTGGCTTTAACCTCATTGTCATGTTTTAAGTTATAAAACATATATATAATTCCGATTCGCAAGTGGAAAGGAAATAAATTCAATTCATTTGTGAGAGGATCAGATGCAACTTCATATCTTTACACAATCTATTCTCACCATATTATATTTGGTTTTCCATATAAATTAAGAAAAATATAAGAGGGTATTATTTTTAAATTTCATCTTATTAATTATATTAATATATGAATTAATTGATTAATTTTATGGAGATTGACGTGAAAATAAATTCAATTGTTTTATAGATTCCATTAATGGTAACTATTGTAAGTACATACAAATCTGTTCTCTATGTATTTTATATTTGGTTTCCACTGAGTGGGAGGAAAATAAGAAGAAAATCACATTCAAAAAATCTTACCCCAGTCATATTGTTTTACGAAGACCTTAGATAACCACTGCTCTTTTATAAGTATTATTCCTATCTGGAAATACTCTCTTATTATTTTTATATTTGTTCCCATCATTCTCCACCACAAATCCTGGTTTTTGAAATCCTTTTTTTGAGTTTGTTTTATATCTTATTAGTGTGTGAACTATAAAAGCTTTGAAGCGATTCATCAAATGTCTATGGGACTTTGAGATCAAAATTCTATTCTCATTAACTGAATATTGCGCTCTCCCCAAGGTTTTAGGATTATGTGTTTCTATCTGTTGTATTGGTAATTTGAAACTTTAGATGTTAGAAATTATATCTTTAAGAAAAAAACTCATCAATATAAACATCAAACTATTTAAAATAAATAAGTTTTACTAATGTTGAAGATTAAATACCAATTTTCACATTGGGGACTAACCATGTAAAAAACCTTCCTAATTTTATTTATTTAAAAGTGCATACAGATTTATTAATAACAGTAGTACCTAAGAAAAAAAAAAAATCTTTCTCACACTTTCACCACAAATTCAAAACTCTATTCTTTACAGTTTCATATTTCCCTCACTCAAATAAGTATGGCTCACTTTAGAATAAAATGTATTGTCTTTTATGCCTATTACTCAGTAAATCACCTGAAATTTTCTTTTTTTTTATTTGTTTTATTATTTTGAATGAAAAAATTCAGATTTTCATTTATATAATATTTCTTATATTTTACATGAAGTTTCTGTTTTTCAATATTTTTCTTTAGATTTTATTACAAATCATATCCTGTGTTAATTTATCATCAAAAAAAAAGTGAGAACCTAGAATCATGAATGATTTTACCATTTGTTTCATCTTTAACCTTTTGATCTTTTCCTTTGATATGCAGAAAATGTTGCCAGAAACAAGGTCAGTTATTCTTTTCTTTCTTAAAAATGTAGGAAATGGAAAATTGAAAGGAAAAAAAAAAGAAAAACAAAAGATATAAAAAATACCTATTTTGTTTGTTCCATTCTCTAAAAATTTAAAAGAAAAAAATAAGGAATCTATTTTATTTTATTTTATTTTCTGAACTTTTTTACAGTTAATACTTTAGTTATAATGTACTAAATTCTTACTAAAGGAAACAAAGTTGAGACCTCTCCACACTCTCTATCGCATCTTTAAAAACGTTGAGGTATTTCTCTTAAATTTGAAATTAGGTATGATGAGGTTTATTTATTGCGGCGCATCAGTTTGAGCATTAGCGATGTATCTTTGGGCTAGAATTGTTTCCCACTTTGAGACTCGAACGGGATCCTCCCTTCTATGTCATGCTTGTTTGAAACAATAAGCACTATACCACATGAGTTACAATATACTTGATCCTTTTTGTTGATTGCAAAGTTTGCGAGTTACAAAAAAAAAAAAAAAAAAAAAAGATAAGTTTTAAAGATTCTTTAATCTAAATTTGATGGGAATGAGGATATAAATAATAAATTGAGATAATGATGAAAAATCCTAACAAATCCTATCCATTGCAAATAAAAGGAACATTAAATAAAAACAAAGAAAGGATGTGGGGATAAAAAATCTCTCATTGGCGTCATAGGGCCCCGAAAAATGTGGTTGTTGGATTGAGAGTGGGGTTTTTCGGTCACGTAATCCCCTTCCACGAAGAGAGAGCGGAGGAGTGACGATAGGCTTTTTGGCCAGGCACCGAATCTCAGCTGAGCAGGTGTCTCACGCAATTTAGGAACAGAGGCTGGCCCATGATGCTCGGCCGCCTCATACTTGGACGAATGAGCAAGATGATCAGAACTTTAGGGGTTAGGTGTAATATTGCGAAGAGAGCGGAAGTGTTTTACCATTTTTGGAGCTTGGAAGCCCACTCTCTTTGAAGGGAGCCTGAAAGCTCGACTCCCTCACGAATGGGCAAACCGGATGATGATGGAGCTTAAGGGTTCCGATGCGTAATCCTTCCACCAAAAGCGGGAGAAGGGTTTGCCTTCCTCCAACTTACCACAGGAACTTGAGAAAGCCAAGTACTCTCTTTGAGTGGGAAAGGACATCAAGCTGCGACTCACCACGCGGGCAGATGTGGATGGTTGCCCTCATCAGAGCCACCCTCTCATGCTAATCATTCCCGACATGGCCTAATGAGTTCTGACCCCGCGTTACTAGGCTCGGCGATATGAATCTTTACAACCTATCTTTATCATTATTCCTTTTATTTATTTCCGATGTGGGGCGAGAATCGTGAGCATACTTACAAATCGATGTGGGACCCGACTTACGAAGCCCACTTTTTGTTTTACTTTGCGAGAGAGCCTCATGAACAAGCCAGCGGTGGGAACACCACTTGCGTCGATAAAGTACGAAATAAGGCAAATCATCATTTCTGACATCCTTGTTGCTCGTGGCACTAACCATCCTCAATTGTTTGCTTTTAATCTTTCTTGCTGGATTTGTTGTGTTCTTTGTTTCACCACCACCGCGTGCTTGCTCTGATCATATCACACTCTGTTTCCATGTAATTAGTCGATTCCCAAGCCTAATGGATGATCTTGGCGAGTTTGTGTGAAAACTAAAGTTTAAGACCGGAAGGCCTGAAGTTCACCTGTTGACTCACCATTCAATCATGAGCTTGATTAAGGCCATTGGCTAATTATTTGAATTTTGATATATGACTTGCAGCTCACGAATCTTATAGGCAATTCTCAACTCAGGCAATTGCTAATTTCTACCGCAAATCGGTCCATACTTGTGGTGGAGAATATTGATTGCTCCCTTGAATTGCAAGATTAAAGAGCTCAACAACCCTGAATGATGAATCCTGATCTAGCCAAAATGATGAATATTGATCCGCTTACCCGACAACGGGTACATTTTTTTCTCTGTACCAATAGATCTATTATATAAAAAAATTAATCCCCAAAATTTTATCACATTCTCTTATTCATGATTTTAGTTCTAAAAGTGGTTTCTTTCATTTTTCTTACGTATTTTGTAGGATTTCATTTACGATTTCTTCTCCCGCGCCCAGTTGATGGATCTTCAGATCTTTGTGATTTTGCTTTTTGCTTTTGTTGTGTGTCTTTTGTTTGATTCAATGTTTTTGCCATTTGGTGGTGAGAAAGGTTTAATTAAGGTGAATAGAAATTGCCTACTAAATTTGTCTTTTGTCTTTCCTACAGGACCCAAAAAATAATGAACGTTAACCATTAACTTAATTTGTTTGAGCTTTGATTTTGATTTTGATTTTGGGGGAGGGTTAAAACATAATAAAAGATAAAGGTGAGAATTTCATTTTCTTATGCTCTCTCTTTTATTCATGAGGATGATTATGAAAATTTAAATATTACATATTCAAAAAAATAGTCTCTATTTATTTGTTTTTCTTAATTTTTACCTATTGAAGATTATGATTTTGTGCTTGCCTTATAAACCAAATATGTATTCATTTCAATATATCGATATGTTTTCTAACTAAATTGTGTTTTACTTGAAGTGGTTGTGGGCGCTTATGCGTACTAATTTCCAAGTATAACCTATGCTTGACCAAGTGGATATAATTTCTGACGAGTTCATTGCCTTACCACGCTTTCTTGGATGTTGATTCACGACCATTTACCCAAAATTACCAGGAACACAGAAAATGGCTCCACCCGATTCATGAAGGTTCTCACGGATTCCTGCTTCTCAGTGTGGCTTTTGCCTCTTGGAATGTGCATGTCCTCTTCTCGGCTCTTGTCAATCTTTGAGAAAACCCCGTTGTGAGCCCCCTCACAAGTTTCCCGAGGGTTGAAAGTTTCGGAAGCTAAAAAGGCCATTGCGAGAATCTTTGCTTTCGAGTAGATGAGCTTTCCTCTTGGCTCGGCCAATTCCGATCCATCGTAGAGAGTCTTGGTCTCTTTCCATCTTTCTCTCTCTAGGACGAGAACCGGGGAAAAATTGGATCCCTTTCTTCACCTTTCAAGGCTAAACTAGGGCTTAAGTGATGAGTGTGTGTCACCGTCCACGTCTCCCGACATACGGTCGGATTTTGCCGAACGCGTTCTTTGTCTTGATTCGGTTCAAATTATTTTAAAAAATGAGGTATATTATTCCCCAAAATCTACGTTTAACTTTACGAGACATTCGTCACGAAATTAGTAAAAATCCGAATACTCCCTATGAGGTCAATGAAATTCATTGGGTAACTAGATTTCGTAGAGATGAATCCTTAGTGGGATACTGTTTTGTCATTTGAGATCTCGAATTTTCAGGATTTGTAGCATGTATTGCATAGACGATTCTGGTTTTGCCACGTTTAGGAAAAAATTCAAATTTCACTACGAGTTTTATTCTTCTCCCTTTAACGAATTTCGTCCAAATTCTGCCACAAATACCCATGACCACACTGCATATGTATGATCATTTATCTCATTTGAAAAAAACATGCTTTTATCTTTAAACAAAGAAAAGAATAATTGGCTCGTATAGTGCCTTCATGCTCAGAATGTTGACTCCTCTATTCTCGATCTTGCCTGACCCCTTCTCTAGCCTCATGGTCTTGCCCGAGAAGAATTGATCTCAATATCCGCCCAGTCTTTGGCACCACTCTATCCCATCATGACAAGCTGCTGATCTCACATGAGTTGGATGCGGGTGTACTTCGAACATGGAATGGAATGCATGAACACTCGATAAACGGTAAGATAGCTTGGTATCTGTCATTACCTACTGCATCTCGAGTACCTCCAAATGTTGTCTTTTTCACCTCGGCGATAGCTTTCCAGCTTCTTAGAACTTGACACATCTCTTAACCTTGAGGGCATGATCTTCTCGACTCCCAAGGTCGCGTCGATGCAATAAACATAGCTCTTGTGGTCTGGCCTTGAAGAGGATGGCGGCTTCAAAGTATCAAATCACCTTCGAGAGGTGTGCCCTGGCAAATCCGGACCGTGGTGGTTCTCTCAGCCACCTACATTAAAACAAACCGGAGATCGACGAGCTCCCATATAATACTCGCGGAGTTACCATGCGCGCCGCTCACGTTTACCTATCGTTGTGGCGGGCACCACTGGGTAAATCTCTTGACCACCCTTGAGATTGGGGCGCGTAGCGGCATGTGATATAACGTCACGGATGGTCTCTCGACGGCGATCCATGCGGGGATGAAGAGTTATGCTCATCATCAGCTGTGTCCCGCTGACTGCGTTAAAATCTTCCAGAAATGGCGAAGTAAACACGGGATCGATCGTGCTACTAGTGTGACACTCCCCACGCCTGGCAGGTCACGATCTCTTGTATCTACTCTTTGAATTCTATCGCGAGTCAGAGTCTCACACAGCAAAAGTGTCACCCAGGCGCCAATGGCCAGGTTCACCATCATCGATCGGCGTCATGCCTCGTGATGTTAGGTAACCGCAGTGAGTCTAAAATCCATCGTGAAGTAATATCATTCATAACTACCTCGGTGGTAATCTATGCAGGAAAATTCTAATTTTGAAAGGGGTAAATAGTGAGCTAGATCAAAATCCAAAATCTTACGAATCTCGGATGATGAAACGGACTTCATCGTTGAAATCCTCTCGTGAAATCTAGCTATCCGTTGAATTTCGTGATTTCAAACGGTCGAGAATTTCCGTTTTTGAGGCTGCAGGTGTAGGTGTAGTACTGGCGGCTGTGAAGGACATGTGATGTGACAAAAGTCACCTACTATATGCCCATGACATATTATGGATTAGAGAGGATGGAGATTAATGACTCGAGATTAAGCCATGTGTCCAAAAAGTCAAACCGTTAAATAGGTATATGTAATTATTGAAAAAGTTAAATGAATAAGACAAAAAGAAAAAATAGATCTTCTTCTCCCATTGAAACACAAAAAACGTGCAATAGGGTGGGATTTCATTCTATAGAGAAAGTGTGACTTCTCTCTAGATTTCCCTATTGCTCGACCGCTTCTGCTCTGGTCTGAGCAAGAAGCAAGCTATTCTACACCGCGAGGCTACGCGTGGACACCGATTTTGTGAAGTTCCGACAACTCCAAGAGGTAGGGATATTTTCCTACTGGGTTTATTCTTTTGGCTAAGATTACTTTATGGACGGATTTGTAGAGGCTCGAATGCACGTGTTATCTGGCCTCAAAATCTTTGAACCGAGTGGAGAAAACCATCAGGTGGTCGTGAATGCTATTTAATCTCGAGGTTTCACTGTTCACGTGATGTTTTGTGTGATTTTGTGTGGTTTGAGTAATTCAAAATGAATTGCTTGATTTGTTATCAGCCCATGTGAGCTAATTTCGTGTTATTGACGTGGAATCGAATAACATGAATTGTGTGAATTAATTATATTAATAATATATACATGAAAAATATATTAGCATGAATATTTTGGAATTGGCATAATGCATTCCATATGCACCGGGGCACCTTAGATGGTAGGTGTGAGTGCATGACATGAAAGAAATTGAAAGAAAATGAAAACGGCTTGTGAGTTGAATTTAAGGAAGATTTTCGACAATCGTCAGAGCCATTCAACGCTCATTCGAGGCGACTCCATGACTGCTCTAAAATGATCCAGTTAATCACCCTGGGAGGGTTGTCTAATATATATTTACCGAAATTCTAAGAGTAAGTTTCGAGAACAAAATGCTTTTGCCTTTGAAAACCGTATTTTTGCCTCGCATTTGTCTTAGGCAAGTAATGTGTGAGGAGCTCCAGAAGGACTCGAGACATGTGATCGGGCAATGTAGACATTCAAGTAGGATCATGTATTTGCTTCGAGTGTGATTGCTTCGTCATGACATGCGCATCTTGTGCAGTGAGTAACCCACGTAAAGAATTATCACTAATTCTTATCATTTCACCCTCTGTCGAGGATCATTATTTCGTACAGGAGTGTACAGGAGGATTCGCTGGTCACTGTAGGCCGTTGCTTGTAGAAGAAAGCCACTTCGTGGCTTTGATACATGAAATTTGTATAATACGATTAAACTTTAAATTTTAATATATGTTTTGAATTTAAGAGTGATTTCTTAACTCTTGAACCATATAATATGCTTGGTCGATATTTTTAATGAAGAGTTGATGTATGGGCCCACGTACATTTTTACTCATTTTAATTCGCATATGGGCCCTAGGTCTTTGTAAAATATTGGGACATGTTGTCATTTGATCGTATTACGCCAGATGTGCAGTAGCCTCGCATAAAACGGTACTCGTCGATTTTCATGAGTGGTGTCGGGTTACCCGACATCCACTAATATTCCGTGGGTTGACGGGTTGTCAATGGACCCCCGGGAAATGGGGCGTCATAGCTTGGTATCAAAGCTTAGGTATATGAATGCCTAGGGCCAGGAATCTGGACAAATCATGCATCCATTGTGCATTTTGATGAATGTATGTGTGATGTGTGATTGTGTCATTGAATTGTATGCTTGGTAAGTAGCATAGGAGAAAATAAAACCTTAGGAGGTTGACAAATTTTTTGTGCAAAATAGTCTTAATTAAATGAAAAAGAAAATGTGTAGAAGAAATTTTTTTTTTCTTTCTCTCAGCGCTTTACAAGATAAAATGTGAAAAAATATATATTTAAAATAAATATTTTTGGTTCTACTGGAAAATGAATATATATATATATTTGGTGGTCTTCCAGTAGATCAAATGAAAAAACAATGCGTGAAAAAAAAAAAAAAAAAAAGGGGTTTTGGCAGCTGGGTAGGCTACAACCCATTTCCCAAGCTTGGTCACGATACAACGTATTGTATCATGACACAAGCAGGGCACCAGCCAATGACACGGGCCGCCAACGGTGCGTGGCCGGGCACGTTAAATGTATCGCACACGCCAGCCACGCGCACAACATCGGCTAACGACACGGCCAATCATACGCAGGCGGCGGGCAACAAGGAAGGCATGGCTTGGCCAGGGGTGGATTGCGATACAACAAATTGTATCGTGGCTGGGGGATGCTTTGTCGCACACGAGCAATGATATTAAGCCGCGATACTCACAACAGCCGCCCGCACCTGGCAGGGGCGTCGCGACACGCAGGCACAAGGCGACACCCGCGCCAGAGCTCGGGATCGCGACACGACCTCCGTGCCGTGGGACCCGGGGGGGGCCGCGACACCGCAGCTCCGGGCACGCTGCGACACGGCCGCACCGGGGGCCACAAGGCAGCGCACAAATGACACGGCAGGCATGGCCACGACACGCCAGCACAAAGGAGCATGGCCGGGGAGGGGCCATGATACTCTAGTGCTCGGCACGACACGGCCACAGGCGTCCGCATCGCAAAGGCAAGAACCTCGGGCCAAGGTGTGTACACTTCAGGCACTGACTCGCTTTTGACTCAGGACACTGTTTTGAGTCACTGTTTGGACCATTGTTCATGAGCACTGTTCACGAGGTTTTCAAAAAAAATAAATAAAATAAAATAAAATAGAATAAAATAAAATAAAATATTTTTTTGTTTAATATGATTTAATATATGAAATTATTGTCTCAGACATTTATGAATGCATTCACATTGCTATAGAAATTTTTCTAAGATGTGAATAGTGTCTCGAGGCTGTGTTTACACCTTAGAGATGCTGCATCAGTTGTGATAGAGTTGGGCTTTTAGAGAAGGAGGCCCCCAAGGAGCCCTTGTATGTAAGTTCTCCAGTGATTAGTGGCAAGGATAAGGATGATATGTAGTGCCGCGAGTTAGAGATCCTTATCTACCACAAGGACCTGAGGGTCATGGACATGTCAGAGTTCGATGTCATCCCTTGGTGGATGGATTAGCCGACAAATTACGCAGTCAGCTACTCCATCGTGTGAGATAGAGGGTTACCGCCTACACACAGGACAGTACTTGTGTTGTACTAAGGGGACAAGCATGATATTTCGCCTGCATCTGTACGAGTCCACGTATGTCGTGGATGGCGGTTATTAGCAAGCCTTACTCCTAAAGGACAAGGTGAGACCAGACTTGGGGATCTACTCCTGAGTAGTTTGCGAGTATGAGGATGTTTTTCCGGATGAGCTACCGGGATTGCCTCCGCAGAGGGTTATAGACTTCGGTATCGAGTTACACCTCAGATTTCACTCCATCTCTAAGATCATGCATGTGATGGCACCCGCCAGTCATAGGAATCTCAGTCCAAATTTCATAGGAGTTAATGACAAGGTTCATTAGGACCGAGCACTTCACCATGGGGCACTTCGTTTCTATTTGCAAAGAAGAAGGACAAGACCTTCGACTGCGGTATCACTACCGACAGCCTGAACAGGTTACTATAAAGAACTTACCATCAGCGAGGATCGATGATTTGTTCGACCAAGAGGAGCGCGAGCTCCACTCCAAGATGACCTTCGTGACCGGTTACCATCGCCTAAGGGTTAGTGGAGACAGATAACCCTAAGACAAATAAGCCAGACGCGTTATGGGCACTTTGAGCTTGATAAATATGCCTGATCGATTTAATGCACCAAAGAAAGATTCATGGACCTCATGCAATGTATGCCTAACCCTATCTAGATCTTGTCGTAATCTTCGTGGATGACTTTTTTTTAATCTTACTCCCACGTAGTGGGGAGCATGAGTATCACTTGAGGATTTTGCAGCCTGTTAAGAGACCATTAAATGATATCGCCAAGCTCCATATGCGAAGCTTGCCACTGATACAGATTTCGGGGAGATATGTCCATCCGCGTATGTCGTGACCTAGAGAAGGTCGAGGCCGTGATGAGTCGGGAGAGGCCAAGCCGCCTCGAGATACCGAGCTTGGGATTGGCTAGGTACTACGAGATTCATCGAGGAATTCTCCGATTAGCAAAGACCTATGACGAGATTGACCCTAAGGAGGTCAGTTTGATCGGGATGACCGACGAGGAGGCATTCCAGAGTCAAGAGAAGGCTTACTTACAGTTTCCTATCTTGATAGTCCCGATAAGGACAAAGGGTACACAAAGGTATCAGATGTTCTCGAGTGGGCCTGACCGATGTGTTTTGATGCAGTCCAGGAGGGTAGTAACTTATGGTTCCCACGGGCCTCAAGGACTGCTTGAGCACTACCCTCTACACACGACATAGTCAAGGCCATAGTCTCGCTCAAGACTGGGCGCCACTATTTATATGGCGACGTCGAGGTGTACTGCATCATAAAGTCTAAAGTATATTTTCACGCAAATGACCTCAAATACAGGCAACGCATATGGACGGAGTTCCTAGCTGATTGGATTATGACTTACTTTGCATTACCATCTCCGTGGTAAATGTGTAATGATGCACTTCACTAAGTCACGAGCATTGCTAAAGATAGCTTCCTCGATGGGGCGGATGCTCGAGATCATGGGATGGGCCATGCAAGATAAATGGAGCGTGCTCAGGTACGCCTGGGAGTTTAGTAGTCATAACTCGTCTCTCGCTGAAAGCAGAGTGATCGAGTCCCAGTGATAAGATCGCCGAGATAGTGTCCACCGCACCGCATACGGTGCACAGCGACGAGGGCTCACTCGCCCACAGAAGGTAGTCTTCGATATGTGGACTGGGGCATGGGTTCCCGCCACCGATTTGAGAGAGGAGATCCTCAGGAAGTTTCACTACTCTCGATTTGTCGTGGCATCCAAAAGCCACTAAGATGTACGTGATCTTCAAGCCAATACTAAATTGGAGAGGGATGAAGAGACACGTAGGGGACTTTGTCTCGACGATGCCCCCACGTGTCAATGTGTGCAGGTTGAGCACCAAAAATAAATAGGCTACTTCAACATCGAGGTGGCCGGTTAGCCGGAGCACGTCACGATGGATTTCGTGACTCATGCCACCTCCAGGGACATTAATGCAAGATAAATGATAGCCGGATCGACTCACGTTTCCAGACATTCAAATGGCACTGGCACACTCTCATCGATAGATTCACTTCTATTATATTCGAGAGATAGTCCCGCCACAGCGGAGTACCAGATCCACAGTATCTGATAGAGACCCGAGGTCGACGTGACACTCGAAGAGTTTCCCAAAATGCTACGGGCACACCTACCGACCATGAGCACAAATTCTTTCCACCCACGCATGACGGTCACCATAAGAGGACCATACAGTGAAAGGAGGACATGCCGCGAGTTAATGCCCGATCATACAGTGAGCCGGGAATATACCTTGCCCCCAGTGGACCACCAACAACGCATCTTAATATACGTATGGCACCAGCGAGGCATTGTACTGAGCCCACAGATCACCTAATGTCGGACCCAGGTGGAGAGCCCATCAATTAGTTTTGATCTGATTAGAGATGACTGTAGAAGGTGGAGCTTGATACGACACCGTCTCTCTCATGGCTCAAAGCTCACAAGAGCCATACCGATGTAATGACGCCAAACTCCCAGAGTTCGAGGTCAAGATCACGTCCTTCAAGGCACTTTTCCAAGAGAGGAGGGTCGTTCAAGCGAGGAAACCATCAGCTTCAGTTCACAGCCCTTCGAGATACCAAAGGTAGGCACTCCAGAATAAGACGGTTACGATCGCCCGAAACATACGTCAAAGCATTCAACATGGCATTCTATTCTTCCCATGTCTCGAGCAGACACTCTAGATCCAGCCTACAAAGAAGGGATCACTGTGCCTGACACGGATTTGAACTTCGTACAGACTGGGTGCATTATGGATAGGTCGTGACTGTGCCTCATGATACAAATAATCGTGAGGGCCAAAGAAAGTACTATAGTGTTAACATGGAGTGGAGGAGCCAACTGGGAACAAAGTGTAATATTACTTCACGCGCCACCCATCCCTTTTGTTTAGTGATTGAGGGGCACGGCTCAGCTCAAGCCAAATACTTAACTACCAATTTGTTACTTGATGGTATAGTGCACGCCGCATATGCATGTAGATTCAGAGGATTGCATTGCACTCTTAGATGAAATCTTTTTGGCTTATATAATGTAAAACTCTGAAAACTTAATTTTCAAATGAATGGTAATTTTGGTCAAAACTGCAAAAATTTTCTAGACCTGGGATGACAAAATGGACCCCCACTGCTAGAATCGTCTCCTCACGCAATCAAATTTACCACATCGACCCCTCACGACCAAACAAACTTTAATTTCACGCTTTTCAAGGCACTCGGCACTGAAAGTGTCGTATGACGCTGTAAGACATGAGATGAAAAGCCTTGCCACCATTTACATGCACTCCATGGATACATGTTGCATGATTGCAGAGAGATGAGATTAGTGGCTCGGGACAAGCCATGTCAAAAGTCAAATAGTTAAATAGAAGTGACAATAATGGTCTATTGAAAAGTTAAAAATGAACAGATGTTAACAATAGTTCTTCCAATTAAACACAAAAACGTGGCAAAGAGGTGGATTTAGATTCTGTGAGAGAGAAATTGTTACTTTCTCTCTAGATTTCCCACTGCTCGAACCACATTGATTCCTGCTTGAGCTAAAGCAAAGTCATCACTGGGCAGGCTACCAGGGATACACCGATTTTGGTGGAGTTTCTAATAACCTAAATAGGTAAGGATATTTTCCTACTTGTTTATTCCTTTGGCCAAGAGCCACTATGGATGGCATTTGTAAAGGCCTGACTGTCAGAAATATTGATCTCAAAAAATCTGAACATGAGAAAAACTCCTATTAGTGGCTAAAGTGAACAAAGGCCGACCCAAGGGTTTCACTGTTCACTTGATGTGTTGTGTGATTTTGTGTGTCTGGAAGAATTCAAAACAAATGAAATTGCTTGATTTGTTAATTAGCCCATGGAGCTAATTTTTAGTGTTATTGATTGTGAATTGAATAAATACGACCGTTTGAATTAATTATGTTAATATATACATGAAAAATATATTACATTTAATATTTTAATCAGATAACGCATTCCATACGCATCGCACCTGGGGACAGAGGCAAGTAGTGCAAGGATACGAAAAGAAATTGAAAGAAATGTAAAACTAAGCAGAAAGGAATTTCAAGGAAGATTTTCCGAAGAATTGTTCCTGAGAGTTGTCCAACAGCTATCTCAAATGGGATCATGATCGTTTTAAAAAATGATCCAAAGAATTCACCCTTTGAGGGTCATCTCAATATATTACCAAATTTACAGGCAAGCTGAGAACAAAAAGCTTTGTTTTGAAAACTCGTATTTTTGCTCGCATTCGTTTAGCATGTGCGAGGAGTCAGTTGAGGACTAGACACGGATCAAAGGCAGACATTCGGTGAGGATCATGTATTTTCTTAAGTGATTGTTTGCCATGACATGCACTTAGGCAGTGAACCTACAAAGAGATAAATTTCACTACTAGTATCAGCCATCCCGTCATGGATCATTATTTCGTACAAGGAGGCATAGAGACGACGTCACTAGAGGTCAAGCATGAAGAAAGCCGATTTGTGGCTTTAACATGAAATTTGTATAACATGTATTAAACTTTAAATTTTAATATATGTTTTGAATTAAGAGTGATTTCTTAACTCTTGAACCATGTAATATAGTTATCGATATTTTTGGTTGAGTATTGATGTACGCTCCACGTGGGCCATTTTTACTCATTTTAATCAGATACAATCTGGTGGTCTTTGTAAAAATATCAGACAAAGCTGTCATGTGATTAGACATGTTGTATTGGTGGAGCCCCAGATAAAGAAGACTCATTCGATTTTCACTAGTGGTGCTCAAGCTACTCGACATCCATGAATATTCGCGGTGGCTGACTGAGGCTGCTACCTAAGATCTCTGAATGGAGGCTATATAACTGCTCATGATCTAGTATCATCATCAAGATCGGCATCAGACACCCAAAGGTCGGCATTTCGATCACGGCGGGCGGCCGCGATCGCAGCAGACTTCGGCACCGACATCAAACACACGAGATTCTGGGGATCATCGAATCGTCAACCTGATCCACCAACCGGAACCACCCACGATCACTCGCTACCTGGCGCACTCGCCATCGGCTCATCGATGATGACAATATCTAGATCACTGAACAGCGACTTTGCAGGATGCATAACGATTAAGAATCAAAGCATATGCATCTCAGAGCACTGAACCGCCCCACGCCTCGCTATCCGCCACTCTCGAAGCCTTCACTAACTAGTACTCCCGTGATCTGAGTGCATCGTCTCACCAATTTACCTTACCGGATGGTAATTCAAAGTGAAGCCTATAATCCCATAATTCATCCACCACGCTGCCTCATGTCGAGGTCCCATTATGTGAAAACGTACTCGTGATTCTATGGTCCAAAAAATACCTCAAACTGCTCAATCGTGATAAATAATAAGCACCAAGCCTCGTAAGGAAGACAACGGGTCGCCAATTCCATGTCATGTGAAGGGTAACTTTGCTCGTGGTTTTTTAATTGTCGAGAACCATAAGCCACCACCCTCCCGAACTGCATCAAACACACATCCAAGTTTGTCCTTTGAGGCATCACAATACACAGTATACCTTGTCCCCTCCTCGAACTATCGAATAGGATGAAGTAAGCCTCCTCTTTAATTCCTAGAATGCCCTTTCACACAAGTCATTCTACTCAACCGACTTTTCCGAGTCAATCTCATTATGGTAGCAAAATAATCACGCAAAAGTCCTCACTTGACCTCCGGCACACCTCGTCAATCCTAAGAAATCATGATTCTAAGACTCCACTCGCATTCCCACCATAATCGTCAACCTTCTCCCCGGCCCACCAATACAATCTGGCCAAATACCACATGCCCCAATATCACTTTACTCTCGTGAAGCCAAAATTCACACTTACTGAATTTGGCATACAAATGATGGTTTCTCAAAACCTTGAAGGCCAAATCCTCATGACGCTCATGCTCTCGCACTCTGGAGTGTATCCGTATGTCGCCAACAAAGACCACGACGAATCGGGATTCAGATAGGTCGAATAATCCCTATGCATGAGATCCATGAATGCCACTGAAGCATTAGTCAATCCGAAAGACATCACTATGAGCTCGAAATGCTCATATCACATTCTAAACTTCATCTTAGGGATATCTGCCTCCCTAACCCTCAATTGATGGTAACCAGTACGAAGATCTATCTTGGAGTAGACCGCCCCTCCCGGCAACCTGATCAAACAAATCTCATCAATCCGTAAGAGGTACCTATTCTCGATAAGAACTCTATTCAACTACTCCGTGAGTCACTACAAGGCCCAAGGGTCTTATATCCTTCTTCTTGGCAACAACACCAGAGCTACCAAGGTGAAGTGCCTGATCTTAATAAAACCCTATCCAACAATTTTGTAGTCAGATTACTAAGTTCCCGCAACTTAAAGGTGTCATTCTATGCGAGTCATAGAAATAGTGCAATGTATCAAGGTGCACTCAATAGTGAAGTCTACATCCCTCTACTTCGAGAGATCCCAGAAGTTCGGGTCCGAAAAACGCCCTCAAACTCTCACAAACTCCGCCCGAGGTAGACGCAACTCCCGTCTCGCTTCGCCCTTTAGGTAAGGCTTGTCAGCTAACCCATCAACTGCCCGTGCCATCTAAAGTCATATACGGCTTGGGGTAAAGCAACGTGCTTATCCCCTTGAAACATAACACAAACATCATCTTGTGTGTTAGCAATAATCCTCCTACGATTACAATCAATGACAACAAGGTGTGCCGTCAACCAGTCCATCCCAAGGATGACATCAAACTTCGACATGTCCATGACCCTAAGGTCCACAATGAGCATAATCCCTGAGATCTCTAACTCACAATCCTAACATATCTGATCAACCCTCACCCTAGTTCCTAGGGGATAACTCACATGCAGCGGCTCTTCCAAGGTTTCAACCTCTAATCCCAAATCTTTCACACATGATGCAACAATGAATGAATGAGATGCACCATAATCAAACGACACTCTTGTCTACATGTTTAAAAGAGCAGAACATATTCAACAACCGACTCAATCTGGCTGTTTACCAGAGGTGTGATGGCGTAGACACGCCCTGCCTCCCCTGCCCCCGCCCGTAAGCCTCGGCTTTGTCCTTGACCCATGCACTGGCCCATCCAGCTTGATTATGAAGTAGTAGGAGCTTGTGCAGCACCTTGAGACTGATACTAGTTCCTCGCTCCATGGCGGGTAAGGAGGAATAACCGAGTGCGCGAACGTCCCATCGACACTGATCAGGGGTGTCCCATACCCGGGATCCCCCGTCTCCTAAGGCAATCTCATCTCATGTGTCTAGGCTAGTGGCAATGGAAACATGTCCTTCCGGTCCTTAACCCGGCTAGCAAATTTCGAAATGCCTCCCATCTCGGGATGGTCAATTTCGGCCTTAGCCCCGATAGCCAAGTGACTCCCGTCCCTCAAAAACCCTACGAAGTAGAAGTCATCTGCTTCTTCCCTAAATTAGAAGAACAAGGTTGGCTCTCCTTCCTCTTATCTTGACTCGCATCCCGATGCCCGCGGCGGTCGCTTCCACCCGCCTCAATGGCATAAATGCCTTGACCATCAAGTCCATATCTCAGAGGAGAAGACCCACAATTCTTGGATTCCGAATGGATAATTTCTGCACTATCCTCAAATTTCCTCATACTTTAGCTATGTTTAGGCCACATAATCATCGACGAAATCCAAGCAACCTGAACTTAGCCACTTATTCAAGCACTATCATCGTTCTTGTTTTGGTTTTAGAACTTCCCGAAGCTTTTGCATGTCGAAAGCAGACGTCGAGAAATACGCCCATGAAGTGCTCATGTAACTTTCCCACGCTATCGCCCCCCAAATTCATCAGCTTTGGACCCAATCCCACCATATTTGGATTCACCAGCTGGAATGCAGGCCTTATCTCGTGGCATCGGAGGTGATCTCCCATAGCCTCCAAGATCTCGCTAACCTACTAAAACCAATGATCGGCCTCCCGCTCCTCCCTCCCTCGAAGGTCGGAGGATGATGTGCCTTAAACCTCTGGAGGTTACTCAACCCCTCCCCGGCCCACACCAGACTAGCATGCAATGGTGGTAGCCACAACACTCGTGATGCGCAATGGTAGCAACAGAGCACCACTAGCCTCCATGAAGACTCATGGTCAAAGGCCGACGGTGGTGGTCAGTCATGTCTCGCCCACCACCCTCGACGTCCTTCTCTCCCTAACTGCCAATCATCTACATGTCTATTATACCCTAGCGGCTCACACACACACATCGGGTATCCAAAGAAATAGAGATCAATCATTAACTTTGAGAATTCCCTTTTTGTCTAACTAGTAGTGTATGTGCCAACTACTAATAGACCTCAACATCTCAAACTATCATGTTCGTTCTTTCCCAAACCCCTAAGGTTATGTTTTCTAACCCTAGTGTTCCTCTTTTCCTATATACACTTTACGTATATTATTCACACAACACACAGCACACAATCATGTAGCATATTAAGCACCAAACATGAAAGGCACAATGAATGCAAATGGTTCAGACCTGGCGCCCATCGCCCCCAAGTAATCGCGACACCGGGCTCCGACACGGTCGCGATGGCCTAAAACCCGGGGGTCCGTTGATCCACCATCAACTTGCGAAAATATCCATGGATGTCGCATAACTCGACACCACACCATTGAGTCCCATGATAAGGACCCATGATTTAACATACAAGGTTATTATACAATAATCCATAAGAGTTTAATGACAACTCTATTACATCTTTTACATGCTTGAACTAGTTTGTTCCAAACATTTAATTTACAAAAAATCTTCCACAAGCCACATGTCAACTTTCTTCATACTACGGCCCCATGAGAGTCGGGCCACCTACTGGCCACATTTCCACACTCGAAATGTTTTTCTCCCATATAGGGTGAGTTTCTACTCCTAGTAAAGTAAAATTCCTATAGAGTCTACTTCCCACCTAAGTACACATGCAATGCTTATACTTAACAATTCACGATACCAAGCTATGACTCAGATCCTATTATACAAGCCTTGTAATCGTCTACTCTATGCTCCATACCAAGTCAGGCTGCATTAGATCTCACTGCTTCCTAGGTTATCGTATACCTATTCTCTAATGCCAAACTGTGCTATGGAATGAGGTAAGACTCATCCATGCATTATACACCAAGTCTTTACCGACTCTCACCACACAATGTAACGCCAATGTTCACCTTTGGCAATTCATATTATCGACAAGAATTCCAAGTAGAATGTGCAATTCTAGATTGGAATCCTACGTGCCATGCTATGGAATGAGGTGAGACTCATCCATACACCATACACCAAGTCTTTATCGATACCCACCACACAATGCAATGCCATTATGTGATCTAAATGCATGTCATGAAATGAAATGAAGACTCACTCATGTATCATTGATTCGTGCTGACGGTGGTGCAAGAGCGGAATCAAAATTTATATTCCTATTCCTCCGATCGCTGTAGTCAAGCTACCGCAGTGATAAAATGGTCTAGGCCTAACACGTGATGGGCTTCGCATAAATGGATTTGAGTGAAGTCAAAATGGTGAATTAAATTTGATTTTTAAGGTTTGGGTAAAAAAACAAGGAGTGGTTTCGGGTTGCAAACCCGAAAGTAAATAAAATAAAATGTAAAATATAACTCCTCGCTATCGGGGCCACCGAGTTTAAGATCCTAGTTAACCGTAGAGGTCCCCGTTAATTTCTCATTGGGAGGATGACATATAGTCATCTCTCGAACTGGATTCATTTGGCATTAAAACTTAAACTTAATAATTTTCCTTTGGATAGAAAGCATTTATTTAACATTTATGGTTCCCATGCTGAAAATCTATCACACTCATCCTACAATGATCTAGGCTGGTAAACTAATGAGTCCTCAATGGATCTAAAAATAAGAATCCATCGAACCCTAAAAGATTACCAAGTATTGATCAAAGTGATGCACTTCACAGTTGAAAACCTAGCCCCCCTTAACCTACCCTCAGTGGCCTTTGTAAATGGCAACTAATGGATATTAGTGTAATCTTAAAGCCAAGAATGTACACTCAACCCTAAAAAGCTTCTGCTATATTGGCCAAAGAAATTACATCAAAAAAGCTTTAAACCTTAGTTAGAAAATTGGGAACCAAAATATAAAACTCAAGCCATGAAAAACAGGGGAACCCACCATCACCCTTAAGATCTCACCCCCTAAAGAAATTTCTTTACTTCAAGAAGGAAGTGGTTTTATTTCACCCTCTGTTATTATCCTTGGCGGTGCCTGCAACCAAGAAAGGGAGAGAAAGAGGAGAGAGAAGAGAGGAAACTGGAAACAAAATAAAAGCTGCGTGTTGAAAGATTAAAGTTAGGGTTACAAACTTATAAGGTGGCTTATATAGCCAACCCAAATGTATGAAATGACAAAAAGACCTAAAATATGAAATTACAATAGGGACAAAGTGGTAATTATACAAAACGAGGTCATTTGGAATCAAAAATATCAAAATCAGGGCAGCCATTTTCGCTATGCACTCACACATAGCTTGTACGCTTAGTTACAGCTCGTAGCCTAGCTTGGGCCAATACAGATAGCCGAAATCAGAAATTCGCTTTATCAATGCTGAATTTCGCTTAGCTATGAAATTCCCGCTAGCCTAGCTAAATTACAAAGAGATAGTGAAATTGAGAAAATTTCGCTTATTAATGCGGAATTTCGCTAGCCCATTAAAATCCAGTTTCTCCCCTGCGACTAATTGCTCCATTGGCTACTGCTCTCCCGTGATCCCGCAGCCTTGCTATTTTTCTTTCAATTTTCTTCCCGCTTGAAATTCTTCATTCCCGGGCTTGCTGAAATTGATATAAGACCATATGAAATTGATGGAAATCAACCCGACTTTGGTTATGATTGATTGACACGATAATTTGGCCTCCAATTCCCGCAGAACGATAAAAATGAAATTTCTAATGTACTTTTAGAAGTGCACAGACCTAACAGTCAATTGGGTTAATTATAATAATTAGTACACAAAAAGCGCTCAAAACCTATTAAAAATAGGGTTCAAAATAGCACTTTTTGAGCACTAATCAATCATGCCCTGAGTCCTTATTGACTCCGTCCACACAATGCGATCCCAATGTGTGAAAAATCCGTCATTGATGGATTACATCTAATGATCATTTTCAAAACAAAAGTCTATTACAAACTAAAATCTTGCCGGATGTTACACCCCAAATGACATTTCCCCATATACAAACCATGCTGGGGCCTTTGTGGGCAACCAATTTTTTGGTCCCACCGTTGTGCCCGCATGCCTTCCAAGTTTTCACCGAGGGAGTGCCTAAACTAGCTCCAGCCTTCACTTAAGGGAGTATCTAGCTCTTCTTGCTATTACCCGACACAAGTTTTCACCATTTTATTCAACCGTACGACTCTGTTGGACTTCATCCAACTATACCGAATCCACCCAATCAATCACCAAACGTAGTGTTGCTTTTCCAACCATGCACTCACACTCATGATATGCGATGTCCCCATGCATAATGCAAAGCGATGCGCCACTGCATGTCAATGACATGCCTCATATGTGATGAATTTCTATGGACATTGAACTCATACATTAACCATGCATCACGGATAACTATATCACGCCGAGATATAATTTCCATCAAACAATAATTTCAATGTCAATACATAAATACACATATCAACATTCAATCAAGCAATACACCAAGCATGTTATTACAAAGGCAAGTAATAAATATCCTTCCCTAGCCGTAGCAGGCGAGGGTTCTTCACTAATTCGATGACTTCTTAACCCGACATTCCGCTATTACGGCCCAATTCAATCATAACTTCAAGGACATAAAAAATTTGCAAGACTACCACTATAGTGTGCTTTTAAAATTGTCCTAATTTTCATACATTTGAGTCTCAACAACTTGTATTTATACAAGTTCCACTATTACAAAAATATTGCATTTACATTTTCAATACAACAAAACACTGGGAGAAGACAAAGATTCCTAATGCTATGTTGGCCATAGCAAATGCGGATGTCTCGATGACTCTTTTCAAGACGGCATACCATTAAATAATCTGCTGTTTATAGCTTGAAGGGGAAGACATAACATATGTGACCACTTATACGTCCTTCAATTACAAGACATACTTTAAAATCATTCATATATCAAATATTCATATCTCCCGTAGAAGCACATAATACAAAGATTTCAGACAAAAGGTACCGTGAGGCACATGTAATGTAACATAATTATGCCTTAGCATTAGAGTTGATTACTTTTATTTTCTTATGTTTCGTTATTTAGATACTTATCATATAAATGTTTACCTGTATAGACCAGTAATAATGAATGAGAGTACATTAACATAATAGGTAAATTCAAGGTACTTGTGACAGATCGGTGCGCAGGTGCCAAGACAAATGTAACGTGCTTCGCACTACGTAATGGTATGTCGTAGCAATATGCAGAGTGTCGTGAGCACTAAATGCAGAGTGCTAGCAATTAAACAGAGAGTGCTAAAGCACTAAACAGAGATGCTTATTCATTCACTATTCAGTCTTAGGAAGGCATACAATTATATGTATTACTGTTTTTCTTGTTATATTGATTCAATCATATTCCTTATTTAGATAACACAAGCAAAGAAGAGGGTAAGAACACAAACTCGCCCCAAAAACAAGCTCAAGTAGGCAAAGCTAGTGCGTTCTCTAGGCTGAGCAAACAGGGGTCATAAATTGGTCTCTGCCCGTTTAGCGAAAGGTATTCCTTTCGCAGTGAGTAGAAAATGATCGTGAGGAAAGTCTCGGTTTGCTCTTAGGTGAACTCGACTCTCTCTCCTAGGCGAGCACTTCTTCGCTTAGGCGAAGAGGTGTCATGCAAGAAAACAATGGGCCTTTTCCTATTATTATACTCGAAGATTTTCAACCAAAACAAACAAACTCAAACCAACCACAAACGACTTTAAAACAAATAAAATTACCTTTATAATGAGTTAGGTTTTCTAACTGTTGGAAATGTCGCGATATATCGTCGAGCACGTAGCGTGTTTCCGCTGATTCCACACGAGATCAACAAACAATAGTCGAACAAAGGAAACAGCTGAAACTGATATATCTAAGTAGGCAAGCCGGTTATATCTACGATAATATCGATTTACTAACCAGCACGTGAACAAAATACGCTTGTCATTAGGTTTTTTTTGCAATTTTATCGATATAAGCCACTATCGATTTATATATCACTAATATATTGCCCAATATATCGGCTAATATATTAGTCAAGATCCATTAGCCGATATTCGGGGACACGCGGAATCGAGATTTCGCCTGGTTTTTCAAAATTCCAATGGCTAATCACGCGATCTGACGGCCAGGAGTTCAATCCGCGGTTGATCCAACAAACTACAATTCAATCCCTTTTGATCCCCCAAATAGCCAAGTGTTTTGATACGACGGATTTTGAATATTTGACTCGATCTAATGGCCGTAATTGATTTCTAAATCTAGATCAAGATCTAATGGCCTCCATTTGATCCAAAATCAAACCCAATGATGGCTCAAGATGAGAAAATCAATGATGGTAATGGATAATCGAAATGATGGTGGGATAATGTAGACGACAAATATATGAATATCCATTGAGTCCATTCACCTGTGAAGATGGATTTCACACGTGCTACATAAGACGGGGCTAATTACCTGCCCAGAGAGTCGTCCAGTATCGGATCCCATCGAAAGCCATATAGAGGTCAACAAAGAAGGATGCACAACACAATGAGGATTCGCTGGGCCTAGTTTGAGTCCATAAGCATTGCACTCAATACAATGGGATTCATCCAATGATGTCAACGTTTTCCTACAAATGAGTTATGGTCAACTTTCACATCCTTCAAGTTCCATCGGCAATGCTAATGATTAACTATCCTCATGACCGCCAAACGCCATTCTAAATTCCATCAAACGCAATGCTGATTTTAAATGCTAAGGGTGGAACCCTAAATTTCCTATCCATGGAGTGGTCAAAGGGTACAAGTCAAGATCATACGGCATGTTCGATCCTATAATCAATATCATAACACTATGTCTCGCATCAAAGATTAATCTTCACCAAAATGGGATCCTTCGTTAAATGCCGTAAATGAAGCCAAATCGATCTTTCATTTTGATTTGAAAGACCAGCTGCAATGTAATATCAATGTGTATATTTGATTATTAATGTCATTTTACACTTTTACAAAGAATTTCCATGAATTTCAAAGCATTTTGTTTAATTCTTCGATATATCAATATTCATGTAAAATATCCACCGATATATTCCGATATCCCTAAAACTAAGTGATCGATATGGTTCTATTTAAACCGAGTATTTTAACCTTGTTCCTAACCCACACATGACCAAAGAAAGTGAATTGTGATAGCTCTAACCCGGATTTCTCGAACTTCTCAACCAAGCCTCTTCTTCTTACTTGAATAAGACTAGATCCCCTAAACTAAAAGGAGTGAAATCACCAAGGAAGGCTTTTCTCCAAGTTGTAGCCCTAGACCCCAAAGCCAAATGAGGAGAATGTTTATCCTAGAAGACATTCGTGCCTTAAGAGATTTTGGTTTCAATTATCCCTTTTCATTTTAGTCCTTTTCTTCATTCAATTTGCAAATCAATTTATCACACCTTACAATAGCATATAATCTTTTTATCTATGTCCTTTGAGCTCCTTAATTTATCAAATTACTATTTTACTCCTTTTCACACTTAGCTCTTAATTTCCGAACAATGTAAATTTCACTTATATTATACCCTAAACATGTCATAAAACTACTAGGGTATAATTTTAGGTGTTACAACTTGCCCTCTTAAAAGAATTTCACATCTAAATTAATATCCGACTGAAGAGTTGTGCGATCGTGCCCCTCATTGTCTATTCGGTTCCTAAGTTGCTTTTCCATATCGCGGTGTTGCCAAAGACTTTACTAGAGGACTTGTCAAATCTATACCTTTTCACTTCACGAGCTAAATGGCGGCGCTCTTCATCATAAGTGAAGTCCGACAGACGTGGTACATCTTGTACCGACAAGATGTAGATTCATTAGGAATAGTATTTTCAAGTATCGAGACATGAAATACATTATGCACTAAGCCAACTCCGGAGGAGTGCCAAACGATGCCACCGGGTCTAATTCTTTCTAAAATCTCATAAGGTTCGATAAACCTGACTTAGTTCTCTTCTTTCCAAACCTGAGCATCTTCCTCCACAAGTGATAATTTCTAAGAAAACCTTATCGCCTACTCATATTCAATATCTTTCTTTTAGATATGCATATGACTTTTGCCCATCA